>PVJA010033014.1:0-23669 GCA_004027025.1 Myocastor coypus
GGGCTGGGGAGATAGCTCTGTGGCACAAGTGCCTGCCTGGCAAGTGCAAGGTTGTGAGTTTGAACCCTGGTCCTGAAAAAAAAAAAAATTAGTAAAATAAGATTAAAAAATCTTTAAGAAAGAGAAACATCTCATCTCTATAGTGTTCTCCAGAAATGAATGATAGAGAAGCATAAATAACTTGTCATAAATAATGATTTGATATATAGGGTCACTTATTGAGGAGAGTCATGAACTAACACACAAGCATTAATTGCAAAAGCCGCTGGTGAGAAACAGGTTGGGTCCCCTGGGTGGCTCCCGCTCTCAGCACGCTTAACGCTGGGTCCTGAGATCCGAGCAAGAGCATGTGCAGGAGTGATCATTCTAACAGGAAGACCTAGCACATTTAGGACCTGATCCGACTGGCTTATGCAGGAGAACTCATGGGCTTATTTATGAGAGAGCTCGAAGCCCTTCACAAATTGATTCCTGATTAATTTAATTTAGTCTTCCATGAACTCGCAGTAGGACTCAAGACTCACCTTTTCTATGGGAACAGAAAACATTACCACAAAAGATAACCTCAGCAGACAAGCAAGAGAGCGAAAGGCAGGACAGAATGGCCCAACAGGAACAGCGAAGCCTCCATGTGCTCAGCTGGAGGCTGGGCGGCAGCTGTCTCCGGCACGCAGCATGGTTGCTGAAGCAGAGCTGACTGTGCGCAGGAGAGACCGGAAATAGAATTTTACCCGTGTGCAAAGAGACTCACACTGAGTGTCAGCCCCCCAACCTCAAAGACAATGCCACTGGCAGGGCCAATATTAAAAGCGCTCAAGTTTCATTTTGTGTGAAGGAATGTAAGAAAATCCCAAAACACTCCTTTGAGTTTCAGTGGATTAAGACTGTTTCTGGCCTTCCTTTGAACCTACAGGGTCTGAGTGACAGACAGGCGTTCACTCCCAGGACCTGGGACTGGAAGGATCCTGTGAGTCTGACTTCAGTCAGGCTCCAGTCAAACCTGCTGGGACAGGGGACGGGTGTCCCCTGGGTCTGGTCCCCATCTTCGTCATGAAGACACTAACTCCAGTTTTTGCAGCTTGGCTTCTGACAGTTTTTGAGGCTCCTCATTCTTACCTAGGCAAACTAATAGAAGACCCCCCCCCACACACACACACCTTGTCCTGCTCTTACGGGGGTGCGGGGGAGGGGTTCACACCAGGCCTCCTTCTGCCCTGCTCATGCAGCCCCACCCTCCATCCAGGCAGGCCTTCCCTCCTTCCAGCCTGTTTGGCTGTAGGGTCTTTATTACAGCAAAAGCAAATGGACACTAACTAAATGAAGTAGAAAATGTCTTTGGGAGGTTTGAAACCTTCACTTTTCAAAAGTCGAGGCTGCGCTTGCTGTTCTGGTCCATGTGGGGGCTGGCAGGTCTCAGAGTGGAAGCAGTGGGGCCAGTTTTTCTCTTCTGGTGAGCGAGCCAGGAGCTCCTCTCTTCTCTTGTTTCCTGCCATCAAGGGTGGGAATTATTTTAATTGAACTATTTGTGGAGCTTATTTTATTTTAATGAAATGATTCTTTGCCAAATGTGCAAGCCGTCAGACACCTGTTTGTTCTTTACATCATGTTTCCTGAGGATTTTATCCTTTGAAATCGTGGTAAAAATGTGTCAATTTCTGCACTTGAAGGAAGAATAAGGGCCTGTGGAACTGCTTTTTGTGCAAGCTAATTTTATTCATTAAGTTGATTCTATAATCCTCTCTTCTGGTAAAACGTGCTAACTTGAAACAAAGGTTCTGCTTTAGATGAGATTTTTTTCTCATAAGCAGCAAAAAAGGAAATCTGCTTCTTGACATAGCATTAATCCTCCCTACTGGACTTTTAACACACAGACACAGACACAGACACAGACACAGACACAGACACACACACACACACTCACCACATCGTGCAATGTGCAACATGTTGATTGTCTGCTCCCACATAAAAGTCACTGTGCCTTTCTCAGGCTTTCTACCAACCTGCTGTGACTGCGTTATTGACCATTTCTGGATCTCAGTGTTCCAATCTCCAAAATGGACTAAAATGCTTGTCTCATTGACAGAAGTGGTATAATCACAAGTGAGAGCACCATAGTTTTTTCCCTATAACGATAAAGAAAGAGAGAATGAATTTTAAAACGTTTTGGAAAAAAGTCCAAGTCTGCACAAATACAAGATTTACCAAGAAAAGGATTATCTTTTTTTTTGCAAAAAGTCTGCTCATGCCAGTCTAGTCACTGTTCTTGTTCAACGAGCAGCATCAATCTTATCTTTTTATTGGGATGAGCTGCGCTATAGCATAAGCTTTAAAAATGATATGAAAACTTTTGTATGTGCCTAGTTCTTTTTTTGTGTGTGAAATAACTGGTTTCTCAGAAAAGTCTCAATGACTTGACATTTTTCCTTGAAATGAAAGGAAAAAATATGTCAAAGTCATTGTAACAATTTTTAGAAATGGCGCTAATTTTCTGGGTTATTTGTGATGGTTTTCCTATTTTGTCTGTGGTATTCTTCGTGTGTCCTTAGGAAACGGCACCTTCTAGCTTGACTGCCTGACAAAAGCTCACCGTTTTCTTCTTGGCGTGAGCATCTCATGTGACACGGCACCATCCAAGCTGGCTTTGTTTACATCCTCATTTCACAAGCATGGGATGGGAAAGAAAAACCTAGCTTGAGGATGAAGGGCATTTGAGTCAGGAAGCAGCGCACCGAGCTGTACTTTTAGATAGCCTGAGCAACTCAGACGGCAGCATGGTCAAACCTGTGAGCCCAGAGCAGCCAAACAGCAAGACCTGTCTCGTGGCGAAGTTCCGGAGACGCCTGTCATCTGCACTATGCTCATCTCTGGCTCCTTGCTGGAATCGTGTATGCTTTAGCAAACATGAATGTCTGAGCCCTTCGGTCTTCTCGTCCCTCAGATCCTGCCTGAGCTGGCCTAGCCTGGGGTCTGGGCATGGGGAAGTGTGTGCCGTTCTTCAGATGGTTCTTCTGTACCCACAAGATGGAGAAGAAGACCCCGCTGGATGCTTGACATTTCCCCTTGCTTCCTGTCAGTCAGAAAGAGAAGAGAGGGAGGGGGGAGGGAGAGAGGTAGGAGGAGGAGGAGGAGGAGGAGAGAGAGAGAGAGAAAGAGAGAGAGAGAGAGACAGAGAGAGAGAGAGAGAGAGAGAGAGAGAGAGAGGAAGAGAGTCATACCCCTCTTGGTTATTTTTCCCCAAAAGGTGTCCCGTTTCACAGTCCAGGAATTCTGGACATCCTTGGTGGATCGTATGGGTTTTATTGGCATCTCCAAGTGACCTCAGAGTAGAAGCAGTGAGCCTCAGATTGGAACCTGGCTCCAGGCACCTTCTGCTAAGTGATGTCTTCTGAGGCTCATGTGTGAAGATGGAATTCTGATGTCACTCTGGTGTCGTCCTTGCGGATTAGAAGAGTGTCTTTCTACCCAATGCCCAGCTTCTGTGAGATGCCGGCCAAAGAGGCTCCTTTGCGTTTTTCTTCCTCTGTCCCCTAGATGGGGTGAGTGTGTGGAACAGGAGGACTCCAGGGAGCAGCAGTCCAGACGTGATGGAGCCATTAACTATCCTTATCTGAGCTTGCTGATTGTGTCCAGCTGACAATCGTGATGTGGTCTTAAGGTGCATCCATTTATCTAGAAATGTCTCAAGTTTATCCTTCTTTATGGCCAAGTACTATTCCACTATATAAGCCCCCCCCCCCAACTTCCTCATTCATCAGTTAACGGGCATTTGGGCTGTTTCTCAAATTCACCTGTTACAAAGTGGGCTGCTATAAACATGGATGTGCCTATAGTGCTGTGGAGTAATAATATGCCAGTCATTGAAATGGTGAATTTTGCAAAAGAGAAAGCTTATTTATGAGGTGACCATGTGTAGAGGTAGGAGAGCCTTGAGGAGAGGGCTTGGGGGATTTGTGGGGTGAGGCATGGGCAGAGGTGATTGGAGGTCAGGAAGTGACCGGTGGTCTGTGTACAGATAAGCAAATATCACTGTTTTAGTTACTTTTTACTCATTGCTGGGACATATACCCAACACTCATAATGAAGGAAGGAAAGGTTTATGTAGTTCACAGTTACTGGAGGTTTCAGTCCATGTTTGGCTGGCCCAAGGCTGAGTGGAACAGGGCAGAGAGCATCCAGCTCATGGCGGCGGAACAGCAACAATGGCGACAGAGGCAGCCAACCGAACAGGGCAGCAGAGCAACAGCTCAAGTCTGTCTCTCTGTCTCTCTGTGTCTCTTTTTAAATTACATCAGGCTCTCTGCCTTAGCCTATCTGCCTTAGGCTACACCCATAATCCCAGAAGTACTTAAAATACATAATCCCAGGGATCGTGGATCAAGTCTCAATCTTTAGATCAGTACAAAATCACATAATCCCAGTGACTCATGAGTCAAGTCTCAGTCTATAGAAGTCCCCATGACTGCATGAGGCTTTGGGGGGACAACTAGACATAAACCATAACAATCACTATTGCCATCATCACCCTGAGCATCACAGATGCTACTTATTCTGATGGTCTCGACCTACAGTTTCTTCCCAGATCTCATGCGCTCAGAGGTTGGGCCTGGTTGGGGTCTCTGGGGGGACTTATAAGGGTCTCTTTTTGTCCCTGGCTCCTCCCTTCTCCTTGTGCTTCCTGGCTGGAGCTGTGTCCCTCCACCGTGCCCTTCACCCATGACGTGACAGCCTTGGAGCCAGCTGGCCTTGGATGGAGCTCCTGGAAAGTCTGAGCCCCCGTAGACCTGTCTCCCTTTAAGTTTTGGGCAGTAGGCCTTTCGCTCCCATGATGGGGAGGCTAATCCCTTTAGTAGCTAATCCATCCTCTACAGTGGTGAATTTTAGGGTCAGCTGAAAGTAACTATGATCAGGTGAAGCAGGTCGCACTGACAGGGACTCTTCAGGTTTTCCCTTTGTTTTGGTAGGCAAAGCTTCATAAACACCGCTGAACAAATCACCGGCCATAGTGGGGTGCAGCTGTGGACACCAGAAGGTCTCTGGGCCCCAGGGACAGATCTAGAGCACATGGGGAGGGTCCATGCTTAGGTGGACAGGAAGTTCATGAAGACCTTCATTTGTTTAGTAATTTCCTCTAGTGCTAGGCTCTGTTCCTGTGATAATAATTTTCCAAAGGTTCTTTCGTGGCAGTGTTGGCTTTCACATTTCAACAAAAACTTTCTCTTAGAAATTCCTTCCTGTTGGGTATGGTGGTACATAATCCCAGCACTCAGGAGGCTGATACAGGAGGAGCACAGTAAGTTTGAGGCTCCCCTGGGCTGCAGAGTGAGTTCAGAAAGCTAAAAACAAAACAAATATACTTTCCTGAAGAACTAAACCAGAGGTTGACAAAATATCATCTGTCTCTCCCCTCCTTCCTTCTAGGGAAGCAGAACTTTAACATATTTGAAGCAGTTTAAAAATCAAAGTAAGAATAATATATAAATTTTTCAGAATTTCATAACAATAATAGGAAAATAGCAAGAATGAACACATTGCATACTGTTACCTTTGAAGTAGTTACTCAGAGAACAAGATGTGCGCATCAGAATTATCCAGTTGATGTTAGCACGGACCTTCTCTCTCAGTGAACTGAGAGATCCTGGCAGTAGAGCTACCTTGTGTTTTTCTCTTTCTCTTCCTTTCTCCTTCCCCTAGTTCCTTTTTCCTTTTACAAAATTACCTCCCAGTTCACGGTATCTTTTGTACATTCTAGCCCTTACATACTCTTTCAGTTTCTCACGCCAGGGAGGCAATATGATGTGAACACGTGTGAGAAATCAGTTTATTTGAACTTATGGGTGTTGTCTCAAGTTGCATTCATTTACCTATGAAAGTCTCAAGTTTATCCTTCTTTATGGATGAGTAGAAGTCTGTTGCATAAAATACCTCATCTTTTTTAAATCTATTTTTGGTCGCTGGATATTTGGGTTATTCCCAAGATTGAGCTATTACAAATTGTGCTGTTGTAAACATGGGTGCACATATGTTGCTACAGTACCATGTTTTTAATTCTTCTGGGGATATACCCAGAAGGGGAAGAGGTAGGTCAAAGGGGACTCTAATCCTAGCCTTTTCAGGAATCTTCACGCTGATTTTCCTAGTGGTTTCACCAGTCCGCGCTCCCTCCAACAGCAGAGAAGGGTTCCTTTTTCATCACAGTGTCTCTAGCATTTATCATTTGATTTCTTAGCTCTTCTTTCTGGGGTGAGATGAAATCCCAGTGTGATTTTAATTTGCGTCTCCTGAGTGGCCCAGGATGTCGAACATTTTTTTCATGTATTTATTTGTATTTCTTCATTTGTAAAGTGTGTATTCTTCTCAGATGCCCATTTTTGGATTGGGTCTTGGAATTTGGTGGCCTGATTTTTTAAAAGTTGTTTATGTGTTTTACATAGAAGCTCTTTGTCTGAGGGACAGTTGGCTCTCATTTCTTCTCCCAAGTTGTGGGTTATCTTTTCACTCTGGTGTACATTTCCTTTGATGCACAAAAGCCTCTTAATACGATGAGATCCTTGTTGATTCTTGGAAGTATTTCCTATGCAGTTTCAGTTTTATTCACAACTCTTTGCTTGTACCCATGTCTTCAAGGTTGCTATCTACTTTTATTCCAGTAGATTTATTTTTTGTTGTAATATTTATATCTTTGTTTCATTTTGACTTTAGTTTATAGCCACTTTCACAATGCTGCTTCTCCCTATCCGTGAGCAAGGG
The DNA here is from genome assembly GCA_004027025.1 of Myocastor coypus. NCBI lineage: Eukaryota > Metazoa > Chordata > Mammalia > Rodentia > Myocastoridae > Myocastor > Myocastor coypus. The sequence goes on from PVJA010033014.1 coordinate 6,748, forward strand.
GCATCTTTACATTTTCTGATGTGCTCTTCAATTTTTTAGAGTTCTGTAATTTCCAACGTACAGATCTTTTACTTCCATTGTTGGATTTATTCCTAAACATTTCCCTTTTTTGGGTGGGGGGGATTCTCTTGGGAAAGGTTTTGTTCCTTAATTTTTCTTTCACTGAGTTTGCTGTTTGTGTATAGGAATGCTATTGATTTTTGAGTTTTAACTTTGTACTCAGCTATGATACTGATCTTGAATTTGCTTATTAAATGTAGAAGTGCTTTAGTGGAGGTTCTGGAGTATTTTATGTGGAGTATGCTGTTATCTACAAATAATGATAATTTAAATTATTCCTTTCCTAGCCTTAGTCCTTTCATTTCTCTCTCTTGTCTAATTGCTATGGCTAATGTTTTCAGAACTATATTAAGAGGCAGTAGTGATAATGAATATCTTTTTCTTGTTCCTGCTTTTATAATGAAAGTATGATGTTGGCTTTTGGTTTGTCATAGATGGTTTCTATCAGATTGAGATAAAGACCATCTATTTAGGTGTTCTATAGGTTTTTAAAATCTGAATGAATATTGGACTTCGTGAAAAGTTTCTTTCTTTCTTTCTTTTTGTCTTTTTAAGACAGGGTCTCACTATGCAATTCAGGCTGGCCTTGAGCTCACTTTTTGTAACCCAGGCTGGTCTCGAACTCACACCAATCCTCCTGCCTCGTGAAAAGTTTCTTATTTGTTTTTTTTTTTTTTTTTTTTTTTTTTTTTTTTTTTTTTTTTTTTTTTTTTTTTTTTTTTTTTTTTTTTTTTTTTTTTTTTTTTTTTTTTTTTTTTATGAAACTATTGAGATAATTGTGTGATTTTTGCCTTTGGTGCTGTTGATATGCTGTATTACTTTTATTGATTTCCATATGTTGAGCCATCTTTGCATTCCTGTGATGAATGTCATTCTTGATAATTTGCTGCATTCTGTTTGCTAGTGTCTTATTGAGGATTTTTGTATCTATGCCTGTTAGAAAGATTTGTCTGTAGTTTTCTTTTTTGATTGGCTCTTTCTCTGGTTTTGGTATCAGAGTAATACGTGCCTCCAGGAATGAGTTAGGGAGTATTGCTTCCTTTTCACTATCATTAAAGTATTTGAGGAGCATTGACATTAAATGTTCTTTAAATTTCTTGTAGTATTCATCTGTGAATCCATTAGTATCTGGACTTCTTTGTTGCTAAGTTTTCAATTATATTTTCAGTTTTATTAACTTATACTGGGTAATTTTTGTATCATTTTATTTAGCTTTGGAGATTCATACATATCGAAGAATCAGTCCATTTTGTCTGTGTTTTTCATCTTATGAGAGTAAAGATTCACAGAGTAGGTACTAGAGATTTTCAGAATTCCAACAGGATTTGTAGAAATTTTACCCTTTTCATTCCTCAGCGTATGAGTTTGAGTCTTTGTTTTTTTTTTTTTGATAAGATTGGCTAAGGCATCATCAATTTTTATTTGTTCTTTCAAAGAACTAACTCTTTGATTTATTAATTCTTTGTATTACTTTCTTAGTCTTACTTGTGTTAATTTCTGCTCTGATCCTTACAATCTGCTCCCTTGTAGGAGCTTTGGGATTGATTTGGTGTTCTTTTGCTAGATGATTGAGATACAACATTAGGTTGTTTTATTTGTGCTTGTTCTACTTTCTTGATGTGAGAATTTACTGCTATAAATTTCTCTCTTAGGACTGTTTTCATTGCAGTCTCAGATTTTGGTATGTCGTATCTTCATTTTCATTTAATTTTAGGTATTTTCTATTTTCTTCTGTGACCCAGTGCTTATTCAGGAGGGTATTATTTAATTTCCACATATTTATGGAGTTTTTGTGGTTTCTTTTGCTATTGATTTCCTATTTCATTGCACTATGGTCAGAAAATATGCATAGGATAACTTCAGTTCGTTTGCATTTACTTCAGCATGCTCTGTGTGCTAGTATCTGGTCTATTTTAAAGTGCCCTGTGTGCAGCTGAGAAGAATGTGTATTCTGATGTCGTTGGGTGGAACACTCTAAAAACATCTACTAAGTTCATTTGTTCCCAGGTTTGATACAGTTCTGGTATTTCTTCATTGATTTTTTGTCTAGCTGATCTATCTCTTTGTAACAATGGGGTATTGTGGTCCCTGGTTACAATTATGTTACTGCTTATTTGATTTTTCATGTCTGTTTATATTTGTGTTATATATTAGGGTTCTCTTATATTTGATGCATATATATATATATATATATATATATATGATTAATATATTTTATTCTTGAAATTTTCCTCAGACAAGTGTGCATTAACCTTCTTTATCTCTTTTGATCACTCTTGGTATGAATTTGACATTACCTGCAACAGAATAGATACACATCGTTTTTTCTGGGTTCCTGTTGCATGTATTATTGTTTTTCATCCTTTGACTTTCAGCCTATGAATTTCTTTTTGCATTAAATGTGTTTCTTATGTACAACATATTATTGGATCTTATTTCTTTATCCATTCGTCCACTCTGTTTCTTTTGATTGGTGAATTGAGGCCATTTATAATGGTGGTTATAACTGATATATATATATATATATATATATATATATATATATATTATCCTAAGAGAGAAATTTATAGCAGTGAATTCTCATATCAAGAAGGTAGAACAAGCACAAATAAAACAACCTGATGATGTATCTCAATCTTCTAGCAAAAGAAGACCAAATCAAGCCCAAAGCTCCTACAAGGGAGCAGATTGTAAGGATCAGAGCAGAAATGAACAAATATATACGTATATATAGTCTTATCTTCATCACGTGGTTTTGATGCTATTGGTGCCCTATTTTTCTCCAGTGTTTCACTGCCTGTCCAGCTTGGTGGTTTCTTTTTGTTGTTGTTCTTGGAACTCTGATCGCTTTCATCTCTGTCTGGAATATCTTTCAGTGCTCTATGTAGGGTTGGTTTGGTGGTGATGAATTTCTTCACTTGTTTTTGTTATGGAATATCTTTTTTGTTTGTTTTTTGTTTTTTTGTGGAACCGGGGATTGAACTCAGGACCTTGCACTTGCTGGGCAGGCACTTGTGGCCCTGAGCTATCTCTCTGGCCCCTTGTTATGGAATATCTTATTTCACCATTAATTCTGAATGACAGTTTTGTAGGGACATCAATCTGGGTTGGAAGTTGTTTTCAGCAGGATGTGAAATACTTCACTCCAGCCGTTTTTTTTTTTTTTTTTGCCTTGAGCATTTGTGTTGAGAAGTTGGCTGTGATGCTGATGGGCTTTCCTTCATACGTGTTCTTCTTTTATCTAACAGCTTTTAATATTCTGTTTTGTGCTGAGTTTTGTGGACGTTGGTTATTTTATGTCTGGGCTTAGATTTATTCTGGTTAGGGTTATTTGGAGTTCTGTGTGCCTCAAATACTGCGATGTCAGACTCTGTTCCCATGCTTGGGAAATTTTCTGATATTACTTGTGCAAATAGTCTTTTTATATCAGGTGAGTTGACTCCTAGTTTTTCATTGACCCTGTCAGTCTTGTTTTTATTTGTATCATCCTGGAGCACTTGAATTGTGATTTCCCAATCCATTGTTATTTTTAAGAGATGTTCCTTTCATAATCACTAGCCATGATCTTGTCCTCAAGGTCTGGAAGAGTAGCTTCTGTTTGATTCAAGGGTTTTTTTTTTCATGTTTCAATGGAACTTTTAATTTCCTCAGTATGTCTCTGGCTCTGTTTCATGCATTCTATTTTTTCCTATATTGTTTGTGCACGGTTTCCATCATTTTATCATGCTCCTCTATCCTTTAGAAAAATCCATATCTACTTTAGATTTTCTAAGAAATTCCTTCATCATGCTTGTTACTTCCTTTTTTTTTAATCTGGGAAATTATTTCTGATTTGTTTTCCTGTATAGCCTCATGAATTTATATCTTTACTTCACTTGGTATAATTTCCAAAATTTCAGATGTGTGTCTTACATTTTCCTCTATCTTTATGTCTTTTAGACTTGTTATAGGTGGGCAGGTGGTCTGAGATTGCATGTTGCTTCTGCATCTTGTCATTCTCTATTTAAATTATTTTTCTGTGTTGATCCTTGTACGATTTTGTAGTAGGTAGCTGTATCATTTATATCAAGAACTCTCAAGGAAAATTCTGTTCTTCAGGGATGTCTTCTGCATATAGGAGGTTCTTAGTTTGTGTCTGTCCCAAAATCCTACTTTCCTAATTAATTTAGCATGGGATGTTTGTGTCTGTTTTTCTTGGCCCCTATTTCTTTGGTTTTGGGCTGTGATGAAGTTTTTACTCCAGAGCTTCCCAATATTGCTGCAGAAGGGAGAACAACTGATTACAACTGATATGGCCTCCTAGCTAACATATTAAATTTTGCAATAACAACAGCATCAAACCCAGTTTATAATCTGACAAATTGTGGTGAATGTTATTATTATTATTTTTTAACATTGAATCACAGGAGGAAAATCTACAGATATATAACAAAACCAGTCTTAAATTGGAACTTGTATGCAAAATGTTTCCTCTTGGTAAAGTGGGTTTACCCTGTGCTGGAAAATTTATGGAGAATTGCATATAAAACAAAGTTATCTGAAAAATAAGGAGAAGCAAAGCTTTGGGAAACTAGAGAAGATGACAGAAAAGAAAGAATGAAGAGGTAAACAAGGGATTATTTCAACTTGGTCTCTGGGTTTAAGGGCTGAGACTAGTGTTCTGCGGCTGGAGTTCTCCCCAGCCATGACAAAATAGGACAAAAAATAAGAGAAAAGAAAGGAAAATGATGTGTCATGCCTTTCCATTTTTATTTCTTCTTTTGAGTTCTTACACTAGGGAAATTGTACAATATTTACACATGTAGGTCTAGTTTATTTAACGTATGAGTATGTTCAAGGTACATCCACTTACATATGAAGGCTTTGAGTTTATCTTTCTTTATAGCTGAGTAATACTCCATTGCATAAAAACAGCACATCTCTTTTAACCATTCTTCAGGTGACGGGCATTTTGGTTTTTTCCAAGATTTAGCTATCACAAATTGTGCTGTTATAGGAGCTCAAACATCACTATGATATGATGTTTTCAGTTCTTTTGGGAAAAGTCCCAGTAGAAGGTTAGCTGGATTGAATGGAATTTCCAGTTCTAGGTTTTTTTTTTTTTTTTTTTTTTTTTCAGTTTTCTAATTTAGTATTTTATCATTATAAAAGGACATCAAATCCAGTCCTAGTTTTTTAAGGAGTTTCCACACTGCTTTCCATAATGGCTGCACCAGTCCGCATTCCCACCAGCAGTGGAGAAGGGTTCCTTTTACACACAGCCTCTCCAACATTTGTTGTTGGTTGATTTCATTACGATAGCCATTCTTTCTGAGGTGAGATGGTATCTAAGTGTTGTTTTAATTAACATTTCATGAATGGCTAGTGATGTGGAGCATTTCTTCACATATTTATTAGCTTCTAGTATTTCTTCTTCAGAAAAGTGTGTGTTCATCTCAGATGTCCATTTCTGGATTGGGTCTTTGAATTTTGGAACCCTAATGTTTTTTAGGTTTTTATAAATCCTAGATAGAAGACCTTTGTCTGAATACTTATTAGTTAATTTTTTTTTGAAATTTGTGGGTTGTCTTTTCACTCTGTTGGTAATTTCTAAGTGGAAATCAAGAACTTAAGGATTAAACAAGGAAAGACAGCAAATGAAGAAGTTAGCAAACATGGCAGGGGCAAAACCATGCATTTGTATACACTGGATGAATTAGACAATGCTCCTAAGGATCTCCAACAGGCTTTTTACACTGAGGATAGCAATGTGTAATTAAAACCATGCTTAGAATACCTGCCATGCTGGCTTTTTTGGATGTGTGCTGCTTCTACTGTCATAGAAATTATTGCTATGCTCTCTCAAGTAAATGTTTGTTTTAAAAAACAAAACAAAATAAAACAAAAGAGTAATAAAAGAGAATAAGAGACAAGGAAAACTACCATGGGATTGACCTGCTACAATTTTGTATATGGTTAGATTTCTGTGTAAAAATGTGTAGCTTTTTTTTAAAAATCACATTTTAAAAGGATTTTTAGAATATCAATGATTAATGGAAAATATTGGTTCCATGTTAAGTCTAAGGCATTTGATATTGAGAAAGACAGTGATCTTAAGCTCAAGTACCTATGTTATGGAGTAATAGTAGCACCAAGCTTCTCTTCTGGATGGTTTACAACTTAAGCTTGCAGACCAAAAAAAATTGGAGAAAAAGAAGGGGTACAAGGATAGTCAATATTTTGGTCCTAGCCCTTCAAAGTCAATGAGGACTCAGGACCTAAGAGAACCTGTACTAGAGCATCCTATAATATAACTCAGTGATGTATCAACTTTTCTGTTCAAGTAGATTATGGGGCCACAGAGGAAAGGTATCAATGATGTATAGTGTACCTAAAGAGAGTCACCTAGAAAGAAAACATTCTCTCAGGCTTTTACAGAGAACAAACTAGTCAAGCAATGGCCATGATTCATCCAGATGGCTGACACTGACAAAAGTTCTACAACATGCTATATAGGATTCCAAGGTAAATCCTGAAGGGATTTGTTTAACCTTGTCAGATACAGAAGTTACATATATTGTTATATAGGTCTTGCTTTAATTTGGCCTTAACCATTCAGCAGAAAAGATTAACCACGAAGTATAAAAAGTAAAACCAGATTACTATGCTGAGCTGTAAAGGGCTCAAGTCAACAGCTTCTGACATTGCCAGGTCTGCCGATAACTCACTACTATTATGGAATATTGGGCTATGCATACATAGCTTAGTTCAATGAGAAGAAATCTTTGTACCAATAGTGTTTAGAAATGTTATCATGTCTGCATCTTGTACTCTGAACAAATACTATGAAAACAGTAATATGCACTGTATTAATTATTGTGGCTGTCCTACTAGCATGTTTTGAAACGATCTCATTCTCATTTCTTTCTTATTAAAATTTAAAAAAATTAAAAAAGAGGTGCCATGTTAAAAAAAAAAAGAAGAAGAAAAGGAAAAGAAAAGACAAAAACTAAAATCAGGTAAGAAAAGGGAGCGGCCCCACCCACCTGCTTCTTTTCCACGTGCCTTTGGCCCCAAGCGAAACTCTAGTTCCACTGACTTACCACCTCATGACTCATACTGCTAATGTTGCTTCAGACTTTTCCATCCTCCTAGTCGGTTGTGTGCGTTCTAGTCAGGGTCTCGTCATGTGGCTGCCATTCCTCCAGTCACCTGGTTCCACCAATTTTTTTTTTTTTTTTTTGCTGCAGGGGAACTAGTCACCCGGATAGAATAGTATTTTATTATGCCTGAAAATCATGTGACATCGAAATGTCAGTGTCCATGACTAAGGTTATATAGAGCACCTCCACATTCCTTCACTAAAGTTATGGTTGTGCACTCCGGCCAAAGCTGGAACAATTGCAACCCTTGTCCTGGTTGTAAAACCAAGAACACTTACTGTGCGGTCCTTGAGAAAGGAAGTTTACTGACCTTCTCCCATTTCTGTGAGTTTTAATAGAGTTTATTTTTCATCTTGATTTATTTGACATAGAAAAAGAATCCTGGCCTCTCTCCTTTTCCTTCCGTCCTTTCCTGATGGACGTCTCTAGCTCAGACTTGAGGGCTCATGGCTGGGGCTGATATGCAGAACTATGAGCAGAGTGCCTGCCTTCAGATTGCCTTAATGTTTATAAAACTATAAAATTATAAGGTGAAGGACAGACCTTCACTTTTCATTCTACATCTCCCTTGGTCAGTATGTTACCATGGTAACAGTCTGTTTCCAGGAAAGTATGTTCAGCAGGGACCAGAAATGCTGTCTTGTTGGATGAGAATTTCTTCAGAATTGCCATCCGCTCATTAGCTTTCCTAATACCCATTTCCTCACTCACTAATAGTATGGTTGGAAAGATGTAAGAGTCTCTTGTAAAGTCCCTGACACAGACTGGCTATTAAGACAAACAACTGTTTTTTAAGAAATAAAGTGAACAAATCCCCATTTTATGGATAAGGAAATTTACCAGGGTTTGTGTAGCTTGCTGGTAGATGTGAGTGGGAGCACTGTGGCTTTCAATTCGGTGCTCTTCTTCTCAGTGCACTGTCCTCTTGAGAAATCCTCCTTGGTTCCTAACTTTCCAAGTGAGTACTCAAGGATTAAGGATGGAAAAGTGAGGGATTAAGTCCCACACTTAAAGAAGGGGGAGTTACAAGTGCCAGCCCAGTTTGCACAATCTAGTGAATCCATGAGACCCTGTCTCAACAATAAAAACTCTTCCTCTCTAAATACAGAAAGGCCGGGATGCAGCTTAGCATGAAGGCACTGGGGTCAGTCACCAGTGCTGATAAAAGGTAGGCACTTGGAAAGAGAATACGCCTGGTGTCTTGCTCACCGCTCCTGAAGCCAAGCATATTCTTTAGAACATCAATGCAATACTTACTTCATTCTTATAGTTAATTTAAAGGAAGATTTGTAATCCTTTTCAGAGCTTTGAGGCTGAATGAAACTCCATCAAGGAGTTTATCCAGTGTTGGAAGCAATCATGAGAGACAAGTACTGCTCCCCTCATCCCAGGCTGGTCAGAAGCACAAGACCTGTGGCATACGGGCTGGCGGGCAGTGCATGGAGGTCAGTGGAAGTCAGCAGGCTCCCGGGTTCCCGCTGTGCTCTGCCCAGAGACCTGTGAGGTGTAACTCAGGAGAGCAAAATCCGTGGTTAATTTTCAAACAAAACAATCATTGGGACGGGGAAAATGTTAAACATGTGCTGTGGGCAAGCGTCTGTCCCGCCTTCCGCTGGGCTCATGCTCTGCGCTAGTTCCCATGTGTGTGCATGCTGCTTTACGCTTTCCTCTTTGTACATGTGAATGTATGTGAACATTGTGCAAATACTTACATGTATATGTGCTTCATATGGGAATGAAATCATCTTGGCCTTCTGTTCTGAAGATTGTTTTCCTTAGTGTGTTTTGACTTCTTTTCATTGTCTTATTTATTTATTTATTTATTTATTTATTTATTTATTTATTTTCTGTGACTGGCTCAGCCCACCCTGGGGGCAGGGCTGGCATGGCATGTGGTGCCGGGGGTTGAACTGAGGTCCCTGTGCACTTGCCTGTGCTTGCCTAAGCAGGCCCTTTAGACCACTGAGCTATCTTACTGGGCCCTTTGTTGTCTTTTTGAGACAGGGTCTTGCTATGTAGCTTTGGCTGGCCTTGAGCTCACTTCATAGCTCAGGCTGTTCTTGAACTAACAATGATCCTCCTGCCTTGGCCTCCCAAGTGCTGGGATTACAGGTGCGCCCCACACCTGACTTGAACATCTTATTTTGTCTTACAAAACAAGCAGATTCACTCTCTTTGCTGGCTGGATAGTGTCCACCATGTGTCCACGGGGGCCCTTAAAGCATACCCCGGGCCTTCTTCTCCAGGCTCAGCAACACTCTACTCCAGTCCCTTGACTGTGTGAGCATTTACATATTCAGGCCTTACTGAAACACACTGTCTTCTGTTTCTTTCTGGAAATAACGTTATGACCATGTAGCACTAACTACACACATACACACACACACACACACACACACACACACGTACGTGTGCATGCGTGCATCCTCATAAATATTACTAAAGTGTCATCCAGCCATGCCGAGTAGTTTCGCATGTTCACTAACAGCATATGAGATGCCCAGTCTCTCATTTTGTGTCAGCACTCTATTCCAAATTTTGTTTTCTGTGTGTGTTCATTAACTGAAAGGTAGAACACGAGATCTTATTGGTTCTCTCTGCATTTATTTATTTATTTATTTATTATTCTTTTGTGGCTTCAGAGATTGGCCCCAGAGCCTGGTTCATGGTAGCCAAATGCTATTTGACCAAGTTCCACCCCCTAGGAACTCTACTTGCATTTTTAAGATTGTTATGGCTTATGTCTACTTGTCCGCCCAAGGCCTCATGCAGTCATGGGGCAGAGATTTCTATAGATTGAGACTTGATCCGTGATCCCTGGGATTATGTGTTTTAATACTGATGGGTTTATCGGTCTGAGTACCGCTGGGACTATGGGTGTGGTCTAGGGCAGATATCCTAAGGCATAGAGCCTGATTGGAATATAAAGAGTGACAGAGAGACAGACTCAAGCTGAAGCTGCTCTCTGCTGCCCTGGTTGTTCTGTTGCCTCTGATGCAGCTGTTGCTGTTCCGCCTCCATGAACTGGATGCTCTCTGCTCTGTTCCACTCAGCCTTGGGCCAGCCGAACATGGACTGAAACCTCCATAAACTGTGAGCTGAATAAACCTTTCCTTTCTTCATGTTCAGTGTTGGGTATTTGTCCTAGCAATGAGTAAAAAGTAACTAAGACAAAGATCATGAATGAAGGAGAACATTTCTTTTTAAAGTTAACTAATTTTAAAAAAGAGAATAAGAATAGTAAAAATAACCCACATTAAAAATGATACAGAGGTAAAAAAAAATGATACAGAGGTTTGGGGAGATAGCTCAGTGGTCTAAGCACCTGCCTGGCAAGCAGAAGGACCCGTGTTTAATTCCTGGTACCACATGCAGTGCCGGCCCCGTCCTTGGGGAATGGTGACAGCCACCGAAACTGGGCATGATGGTGCATGCCTGTAATCCCAGCACTGGGGAGACTGAGACAAGAGGATCACTGTGAGTCCAAGCTGTATTAGGAAGACCCTGTACCAAATAAGAGAGAGAGAGAGAGAGAGAGAGAGAGAGAGAGAGAGAGAGAGAGAGAGACAGACAGACAGACAGACAGACAGACAGAGAGAGAAATGATATAGAATTTCTCTAAGCAAAGTGATAGAAACTCAATGCGAGAACATTTCCTGTGACTTGCTTATTTTTATTTTTGGGCTGAGTTTTTACATTTCTTTGTTAATGAAGAAAGTTAGGTCTTTGTCCTTTGTGCCATGAACATTTCTTCCAATTTATAATTTTTTTTTAATTCTACTTATGCTTTTGTTTTATCTTTTAGAAGCTTACAATTTTTGGTTCTTTTTTAGCCAAACTCCTCACCGGACCTTCAAATAGAACCTCCTCGCTTGCTGTCATTGCCATACTGTACACTACGGTGAGGGCCACCTCACTGGTGCCAGAAGTTGCTTTTGAAGAATTTCATTTTGTCTGAGATTTATACAGATACAGCTGACCTATCATTTCTTTTGGATTTACTTCTAGCTAAAGTCCTAGTTTGTACTTATTTCAAGAATGGTTGCCATAAATTGTATTTTAATCTTTTAATTAATCCCGACCTTTCCTTGAGCAACACAGTCACTTTGTGAAGATTCTTCATTTCTTGTTTGAAGAACTCCTCAGCACGTTTTTCTTTAATAATTGGCATAGGCTCCTTACTATTTTGTTAAAATCACCAAGTTAATTTTAATGGCATTCTTTGATATTAGAGCATTTTTAAAAAGTCGTTGGTGGTGTAATGGGCTGATTTTGAAAAGTATTCCTTATCCAGGCTCAGCAGAAAGGCTTGGCCTAATATTCAGCAGAATGCAAATTTCCCTTATGCTTTAATCTCCATATTGTATTTTTAGCCCCCCCCCACCCCCCAACAACCTCATTTCTCCTGACCAGGTCTTTTCTTTTTCATTTTAACTCTTCAAATTTGGCCATTTTTGTTTTGGTTGTGCAAAAAGCAAATTCTTTTATTTCTGCGGAAAAAGTCTCATAATGAGAGAAATAATAGGAGACAGAAAAATGAGAACGAATATTAGCATTTCTATGAAGCCCAGAATAAACTCTCAGCTGGAGAGAATAACATTTAATCTTATCTTTTTTTTTCTGCTTACAAAGGGAGGGTTAGATGGGGCATGGTGCAGCGTCACGGCTCCTGAGAGCGAAGCCAGCCTCTTTGCTTTCTGTGTGTGTGGCGGGGATCTGCTCATCTGTGCTCAGTCTTAATAGTATGAGGCTGAAACGTGATATTGCGAGTTTTTTGAAATCGCAAATTGATATTATGCAAGGTTACTTCCTTTATGGTCAGTGGACCTTGCAGTTGTTTTATTTTGCTAAAACAAAGATGTTTGTTGTTGTTGTTCCCACCCCTACTACTGGGTGTTGAGCCCAGGGTTTTTGCAACGAGCTACATCCAGGCCTTTCAGTTTTCTTTTCTTTTTTTATTTTATGACAAGGTCTCGTGAAGTCATTAAAACGCTCGGGTTTGGCTCAGACTTGCTGTCCTCTTGCCTCGAAAGTTTCAGAATTGTAGAAAGGAGAAAAAGGCTTATTTCTAGGCCAGCAGAACCAACGGTACTATGGGGACGGCTCAGGTCTTGCGAGTATTTCATGAGCGCACTCGTAAGCCCTTTCTGCTTTCTCCCATGGATCTGGAAGTCCAGTTTGCTGGATGCTTGCCTGTTGTCCAGGAGATGGAAGAGGAGGGGACAGAGGGACGGTTAGGCTGGTTCTCTGTGCTTCTGACCTTGTTCCTACATCCTAGTCCCTTCTGAGCTGAAGACAGATATTTTTTTCCCAGCAGGAGGAGCCTTTGTTTGCCATAGGATCACCGGTAGACCTGCTTCTTTTGGGGGTCTCCAGTGAAGGGCTGCTTGCCTGGGGTGTCACCTCCAGATAGAAGCCTGGAAGGATGTGGAGACGTCTGAGGTCCTGTGCTAGGGCTCTGTGCAGGGGACGTTAGGAGGAAGCTGGATGTGTGCGGGGGACTCTCCATGTCTGCACTGCTGTCAGGGGACAGGGAGGATCCTGGATCATCCCGTGGCTTCTCGCTAGCCTATGCAGCCAATTCCTTGTGCTGTGTGCCAGTCCGGGTGCAGCCACGGAATCTGTGGTTTTAGAAATATGTATATATTTTGTTCAGGTAAAAGTTCCACAAATAAAAGTAACCATTTGAAAAGAACATGTCAGTGGCATTGTGTATGTTCACAATCTAGTTCCAGAACATTTTCATCACCTGGAAAGAAACCATGGTAACCAGAAAGTGATGATCCCCCAATCCCCATCTTTGGGATCCACTGACCTGCATTCTGTGGCTTGCCTTACTCTGGAGATCTTGTAGATGTGGAATAGCATCATGTGGGACCTTTTAGGTCTTGCTTCTTTTGCCTTGAGTGATTCGTCCATGTTGTAATATGCTGCCTGTGCTTCCTTTCTTTTTCGTGGCTAAGCCATACTTCACTGTGCATAGATGCCGTGCTTTGCTTGCTCAGCCAGTTGCTGGTGGCCATTCGGGTGGCTTCCACCTTCCGCTATTGGGAATAGAGCTGCTACGAACATTCCCGCACAAGCGTTCCGTTGAGGCCCTGTTCTCAATTCTTTGGGGTATATGCGTAGGAGTGGAATGCCAGGGTCATGTGATAATTGTGCATTTAGCTCTTTGGGGCACCAGCAGATGGTTTTCCATCTGTGTCTTCTTGTTGTACAACTTAGGCTCCAGAATCCTGTGTGGAGGGCTACTTGCGGTCTCCATTCATATGCCCGGCTGATGTCCTCTTGCTACTGCTCTTACCTGGACACGCTACACTCCAGGAGCCCACTCAAGACTGGTCTACAGCCCAGCTCCCAGAGACTCTCTGCAGGCTGGCTCCACGGTCTTGTGTAAGTGCCCAGGGTCTCATGGCTTCCTCCCCAGGAGACCCTGTGCATCAGAGAGCTCTGTTCTCTGACTCAGTTCAGGTCAGGAGCCCTGGCACCTCCCCGCCAGGCCCTATACACATTTCACTATAGCGGAAACTGAGACTGGCAAGTTGGAATGAAAATGGCCAAGGCCATCCAGATCACAAACATCTGCACAGGTCTTTGACATTTGTTGGTGATCTCCGGAGACCCTGTAGGCTACTGTCTTCTAGGTCCTGGCCCCCATCTGGCATGTTCCATGCATCAAGTAGAGAAACAGCCTTCCCTGGAATCATTGTGGGCTGTGAACCATCCCAGCCCACTTGTTTGTTAAGGAACCAGCTCCTGTGGGTTGATGGAGAACACTTATGTAGCCAGTTTTAATGAGCTCAGTGTAAATGAGAAATCCTAGTGGGCTGGGGTGGGGGTGCAGAATGATTTGTACCTGCTGAGGAGCCAAAGGGGAGGAGAGGGGACTGGAGTCCCTTGGTTGCTTAGCAACCACTGCAAGGCCCCTTGGTTCTTGCTCCTGATCCTTGCTAATGGCCCTAGGGAATGGGATTTGGGCAGTGAGGTTTAGTGAAGAGCTTTAGAGAGGAGTGAGAAGAGGGTGTTTTGTAGGCTTAGCTTGGCGAAAATAATGCCCCCTAAACCAAGCATGTGCCAGGGAGCAGGAGATTCTGGAAATTGAGCAAACTGAAGCCCAGGTTCACCCAATAAGGCCAAGCTTAGGTCAGCTCAGCAGGACCTTCTGCCTCTTCCCATCTCATCATTCCCAGGACTTGAAGCCTCGTGGGCCTGCCCACAACCTGACCCCCACCCTTTTCACTTTGCAGGATGTCCAGACAGGAGAAGAGATGGAGACATTGTTTTTCAGTGCAAGAGTGATCATCTGACCCACTGGCAATGTTCTGAGTACTCATGACAGAGATAACACATTTTGTAGCATCTTAAGCCATAGAGCTGTAGGTCCTTGGGAGAGCACCTGGAACTCATCTTGCTCAGTTAACTAACTTTGCAGAAGAACGTGAAGGTTGAAGATCTGAGTGGCAGAGCCAGGATTTGAATGGGAAATTTTGATTGATTTATATTTATTTCCTTTAATTGTTTACTTTTAACATAGGGTCTTGAGTCTGGCTATATAGTTCAGGCTGGCCTTGAACTCATTACATAGCCTAGGCTGACCTTAAATTTATGGCCATCCTCCTGGGTGTGCCTCCCAAATGCTGAGGCTGTAGATGTGTGCCCTCACACCTGGCTGTTTACTGTTACAGTTGGGTTCATTTCTACTCCGCTGCAGCTCTTGTTTCACTTCTCATTGTAAGGTGTTCTTTCTGAGTTCTCACCCTGAATTGGAGGGATTTATGAATCTCCATCCCATAAGTCCCTGAACTCCAGTTTTTGTCCTCTTAGCTCAGGGTAGCTACTGTTATTTCTTCTGAATTTCTTAGGTGTTTGTCGTCTTTTTCTAGGAAATTTAGAAACCCAGGGAAAAGATGCCTCCCCCAGTTCTGGGTCTCATCATCCTCATCCTTTAAACAACTTTTGTCCAGTTTTTTTGTTTTTCTCAGCAGGATGATGGGTTAAATTCCAGGTGCAATTTTACAGAAAACTAGACTAAAATTGATGTTAAAGTCATGTAGCTTTACTGACACAGATTCTAGGGTGCATTCGTTATTCATGAATGGGTGTATGGGCATTGATTAAAAACAAGCTTGACCACATGATAAAAGTTAGCATTGCAATGTGATGTACAAACATTGCAGCCAAAATTAAAATAGTAGAGCCCAGCTCACAAGCACAAATACACCTAAGTGGGGAGAGTGTGACCTCCCTGACGCTGTGTTGTTTTCTTTTAACCCCTCCACGTGCCTCTGTTTTATTCTTCCCTTGGCTCCGTTGCTTATAGCCTGTCTTTCCTGGTGGAACTTAAACTCCATGAGAAGAATGATTTTTTCTCCCTTGGATACAACCCAAGCCCTTGGGAAAGCGCCTACACATAACATAGAACTCGCTCACGATGTGGCTAAGGAACGAAAGTGTAGTCCAGGGTGCTACAGCCAGAGAGAAAGCGGGTGTCCAGGGTCTTGTGACTTCACTGAATTCAACAATAGACGGCTCTCCAGGGCTGGCTCCACCAGGTCCGGGACTGGGTGTGCTGAGGTGAACGACATGCGCTCTCTGTGCATGGCGCTTACTAGGTAGATGGGTGAACAGGCTCAGGGAAGCTAAGTGCTCGCCCGAAGCTATCCAGGTTGCAGAAGCGTGAAGATTCCGTCATTCCTTCAGAATGTGCTGTGTAGACATCTAGATGGCTCAGTGGTCTAAAGCGCCTGCGGAGGAAACTTAAGGCCAGCGCTGCGACCGCTCCTTGATCGCTGGCACCACATGCTGCGCACCCCCACCCCAGGGCAGGCTGAGCCGGCCATAACGCAAAAAAATAAATGAGGTTTACGAGAGTGGCTCGGTGCTCAGCCTCATGTCCCTCTTCTCTGCACTCGCTCCTCCAGTTGCTGATGTGCAGAGGACGCTGATGTGCGCGGGTGAGGCCCATGCATGACGATGCCTGGTTGGCTTTCTGTGCTCTGACAAAATGCCTGGAGATTCGCTTTAAAGATGGGAAGGTTTCCTTTGGCTCATGGATTATTGGAGCTCTTGGCCTGTGGTGAGGTGGGGCATCAGGCCGGTGGAGGAATGATGGGGTGAAGCCGATCCCTCGTGGTGGCTGGAAGCAAAGAGCGCAAGGGGCCCGGGTGTCCATACCACAGTTGGTAACCAGGGCTTTAGCAAATGAGCTTTCGGGCACATTTGAGCTCTGAACCACAGCATCCCATAAAGGTGCATGGACACCGTTTGTCTTCTCTCCTCGTTGTCCACAGGACCTTTCCATGGCTGTAGGGAAGAATTTCCCAAAAGAGGACAAGAGAGATATTTTGGGTTCCTTTGATAAGGGCACTAATCCCATTTGTGAAGGCGTTACCCTCCTCGCCTAGTTACCGCTAATACCATCGTGCTGCGGTTAGTATTTCAACATGAATTCTGCGGTGGGCTAAGGAGAGGTGTGCTCAAGTATTTGCTGAGTCCTCTGGCCTCTTCTCTTCTCTTCTCTTCTCTTCTCTTCTCTTCTCTTCTCTTCTCTTCTCTTCTCTCCTCTCCTCTCCTCTTCTCTTCTCTTCTCTTCTCTTCTCTTCTCTTCTCTTCTCTTCTCTTCTCTTCTCTTCTCTTCTCTTCTCTTCCCTTCCCTTCTCTTCTGCTCCTCCTCCTCCTCCTCCTCCTCCTCCTCTTCTTCTTCTTCTTCTTCTTCTTCTT
>PVJA010033015.1:0-23643 GCA_004027025.1 Myocastor coypus
TCTTCTTCTTCTTCTTCTTCTTCTTCTTCTTCTTCTTCTTCTTCTTCTTCCTCTTCTTCTTCCTCTTCTTTTTCTTCTTTTTTAAAAATATTTGTTTATGTATTTGGTACAGGGTCTCTCTATGCAGCTTGGACTTGTAGTGATCCTCCTGTCTCAGCCTCCCCAGCCCTTGGATGATAGGTTAGCACTACTATGTTTGGTTTCAGGCCTGGTACACAGAACCCCAGGTTCCGGAGCTTGCATGGCATGTGGTACCAGGGATCAAACCCAGGTCCTTGTGCGTGTTTGCCAGGCAGGCACTTAGACTGCTGAGCTATTTCCCCAGTCCTACTTAAGTTTTCAAGACTTCCTTGCAAACTAATGAGGAAGGCAAATATGACTGTTCCCACTGAACAGAGGAATAAATCAAGAATTGCTGGGGGTGATCAGAGCAGCTCAATGAAATGGCAAGGAAATACCTGGGACTTCTATGTCCTTGACTCCTATGTAACTCTTGATAGTCATCCTGCAAATAGGACATATGAATGAAGTATAGGGAGGGACAACAGTGACATTGTGCTGGAGGGAAGAGGAAAAAAAACTACAGTAAGAGGCACTTCCTGGCATTGCTCAGCCTCAAGCATGATGATGTAGAGTTTGGGCGATGACTGGTAGGAGATGCAGCATTCTCACCAGTGCAGAGGGCGGAGATACTCAAGAACAGGCCAGAAAGCTTCATTTGTCTGAGGGATGCTGTAGAAACCTCCTACTGTTCTTCTCAGTCTGAGGCAACAGACAGGCCTGTGACTGTCACAGCCACACTGTGGCTCTCCATGCATTGTCCTTGCCTGCCTCAGACCCAGACTTCCAAATCATCTTCCAGGGCTCCTCTTGGAAGGCTCTAACCTAGACGGATACCCTGGGGCTTACTCTGGGAAATGTAACCCAGAGGATACCTTAGAGAAGGACAGTGGAGAGGTGGTGACAAAGAACCTGTACCTCTGCCATCGCCCTGCCTCACCATCAGCTGCCGTACTAAGGACCCCATTGTACTGTTTTCTACCTATACCATTCAAAAATTAATTATAGGCCCAGTGAGTATCCCTGAATTGTTGGGATTTTTCCTCCTGATTCTTATATAGGCTTAAAGATGTGCCCTACTTAGCTTTCCACAGTAAGAACTGGTCTTGAAGGCCATAGAAGAAAGAAAACAGAAGGAAGAGGAAGAGACCCTGCTGTGCCTAGTTTCCTAGCTTACCTAAAGCCAACGGTCGGTGTGCTTTGGCTGTTGCTGGTGACCTTGCCATTATGTTATGGACACAGTTTGGGGGCATTTATCTTCTTCTACAACCAGAGGCTTGGTCTATTTGTGTTTGAAATTGATTGCTGGAACTATCACAGTAATTTACAAGGCAACTTATCATAATTAGTTATCATTTGCAGTTTCCTTAATGCGTGTTGCATTTTATGCTTAGTGATTGATTTTCCTGTATATCTCCACCAAACAGGTCGATGAGTGCCATCCAGAAAAATAAATAAATATATGAGTGAACGAATGAGTGAATACATAGGTAAAGGCAGGAAGAAAAACAGTGGGTGTTTCCATTTTTATTTAAAAAAGACATTTTTAGCCTGAGATATCATGAAATGTACTTTCATGAAAACTGTAAATGCAGAGCTCTTGGGCTCGACTGATTAAGTCAGCCCAAGTGAAGTGATTAAGAGAAACATTGAATGGATATTGTGAACAAGTGCAGAGTGGGAGAGACGGGCAGTGTTGGCTCGGAAAGGTCGAGGCCCACAAGCAGAATCTTGGACTTTCAGGAGGCCTCAGGAGAAGGCTGTTTGAGGCCTAACCCCTTCACTGCAGTTTGTTTGGGATTGAGAGGATGTGGAGGTAATCTGTCTCTTCCAGACAATGTTTTTATTTTTTATTTATTTATTTATTTATTTTTTGGCAGGACTGGGGTTCAAACTCACGACCTTGCACTTGCCAGGCAGGCACTGGTGCCACAGAGCTATCTCCCCAGCCCCCCAATTTTATACTATTTTATTCTTTTACATTTTTTTTTCAAATCTTTTCACTTATTTGCTATAGGATCTCACTGCAGAGCTCAGACTCATATTGGTCCTCCTATCTCAGCCTCCCCAGTGCTAGTATTACAGGCAACACCACACCCCATTTTAGTGGCCAGCAGAGCATAGGGCCAGCTTGGAATATGGTACCAGCGATTGAACCTGGGTCCTTCCATTTGCCAGGCAGGCACTCAGACTGCTGAACTCTCTTTGGGCCCAATATTTTTATTTATTTTTTCAATATTTCTCCTATCATTGTCACCTCACAGAGAGTATGAAAGCTAAGTAGGTTGGGTCATTATGAGTAAAATCTACACAAATAGCAAAGACTCTAGGAAACAGAAGCATTTATTTAGTCTTAGTGGCTTAGCACCTTTTAAACTATAGCTTGCTGGATCACACTGATCACATGAAAAAGGTGGATGTACGAGGTTTGATGGTTCCAGTAGGCCTCACCTAAGATCAGAGTCTATGACTGAAGTTTCCTGTTCATTCATTACCTCTTCATTCTAGGATATTTAAATGTTCAAGGGAGCTATTTAAGCAATCTCAAGGGAGCTGATAATTGGACGGTTTCTAAAAAAAAAAACAAACAACAGCACTGTGACCTGGCATAGACCAGGGTTTTGTTCATGGTACCAAAAATATAACATAATATGATATGATATGATACGATACGATCTGATATGATATATTAGACAGATAGATAGATAGACAGATAGATAGATAATGAAATTAGGACTCAATCATGAAAGAATAGCAAGCCCAAGTTTCATCTGTGAAAAGTGTTCTGAAACCTGGATAAACCTTCACAAGCAGAAAGAGGGAGAAACACCTGCCACAAAGACCTGCTTCAGACGAGTGTGTGCATGTGTATATGCGTGTGTGCGCACACACTATCAAATAAGAACATAGCCTTAGCTTGTCTTTCAGAATTCTTGGCACATTTTGCCCTGGCTTTGTAGGGGAAGGGTATGTTGGTTTCTTGTGCAGAGCTATTATTAGCATTTTCTAATTATGTAAAATGATTTCCTTTGATGACATTTTCAACAGAACCTATTACTTTCGTTTTCTTTCCATCATAATGCTTTTATGGGCTTATAATCTTGGCGGAATTCTCAGATGCTGAGAGATGCTCAAGTTCCCTTTATTTAATCGAGGTGACTAGTGATTTGACAGAAGTGGTTGACAGGTTTATTTTATCTGTGTGGCAGTGGGAGTCTATTTTCAGTGTGTGCGCGCTGTTCCCAAGTAAAAGGACTTTACTAAGTGCTGAATAAATTGTACTTTCCTTTGATTCTAGACCTTGCTGAAATGGTTTAAAAACTCTAGCCCGGGTCATCAAATTCATCTCACTGCTACTTTGCAGGGTCAATAGCTTCACTCTGCACGGAGCCAGGCTGGGTGGATTGGAATGGAAGGTAGTGTAGATTAAAACTTCTGCATGTATCTAGATAGATGTGCGTATGTGCTCCTGCTGTCTGGGAGGGCGGCAGTGATGGAAGAGCCAGCCAAGTGGAATCTGAAGATGGATGAATCTCTTAGACTATTACCAAGACTGGCATGGACTCTAGCCAGGAAATTTAAGCAACCTCCTTTCAGCATTTGAAAATCCATAGGGGTCCATTTCCTAACCTTTTTCTCCAAGGACAACTTTTCATTTGCAGTCTTCAGTATTATTTTATTTCTGGTCTTTGGGCAGAGCTGTAGCACACACGTGGATGCAGAGGGGCTACAAACTCGTTTTTTCTGTCCCCAAAGCAAAGCAAGAAGTGAAAAAAATGAACTCCACTCCCTGCTTCCCCTTTGCCCCCTAAACAAAGCTCACTTCTGTAAAATGAAAGGCCAGAAAGGTGACCTCTCTCCTGACATGGAGTCCAAATAAAAATGATGGCAAAACCACACTTCCTCTATCTTAAAAACAATGGCACCCTCCAGTTTATAGGGTGAAAAATTTTAAATGTATTTTTGAGTGCATGAGCTAATTCTTGCTCTGCTAATTGCAAGAACAGGAGTTTGGTTAAATGTGACTCCTGAATTTACAAGGACTCCTGTGAGCACAGCCATTTCTGGCTTCTTTCAGTTTGTCTTTGTTTAGTGCCTACTGTGTATAAAATATTTTAAGATTTGTAGAGAATTCAGAAACAGGGAGGCCCATCTCCACCTCCCAGGAATTTAGAGTTCCAATGAGGAAGTCCTGCAAAAGATGTAATACTAATCTAATGCTGTCTATGATAAAGGGTTGCACTTCTTAGCAGAAGACATAAGTACGTGCAGCCAACATTTAGGGAACTGGGAATTTGCGAAGATGATCAGACTGGCTGTTGGGCAGATGCTGGTCGCTGGTCTTGGTCTTTGAGGAACATGTTGAACAACCGGAAGTGGGAGGCAAAGGAAGGGCACTACAGGAAAAAAAAAAAAAAAAAACCAGGAAAATAGGGGAGCAGAAGAACCACAGGAGTAGGGCTGTGGAGATAATAAATGAAATCCCATATGTAGAATGGCTCCATATTTTGGAAAGCCAGGGGTATTGCTATCTGACTTCAGATTGTGCTATAAAGTTATTGATTGTAAATAGGATATACAGGGAAGGCTGGAGAAAAAGAAAAAAGAACCAGGACTCCAAGAGACCACTATAGAATGATGCTGAAGAGAATTTGTTATAGTTCTAGAAGTTTTAGATTTCTTTTTTTAAATTTATTTTCATTTTTTTTTTTTTTTTTTATTTGTATGTCCGGCTCAGCCTGCCCCGAGGGCAGGGCTGGTGCAGTATGTGGTGCCGGGGATCGAACCACGGTCCCTGCAGCTGCCCAAGCTTTCCCAAGCAGGCGCCCTAGACCACTGAGCCATCCTGCTGGGCCCTAGAAGTTTTAGATTTCTTAACACCAGGGTTCTGTGCCTGTGGCTGCAGTGCCTCTACAGTGTAGGCTTCTAGACAGATAATTTAGGAAGCCACTTGATAGCAGATGGGGTAGACAGCTGGGCCCAGGACAGTGCCAGTAGACCAGGGGGGCTCATGTCATGGGGACCTCATGGCCAATGTGGAATTGTTGTCTGGGGTTGCCAGTGGTTTTGCTCACCAGGGCTCAAGCATTCAAGAAAATGGATAGGCAATATTTCTCCAGGGAACTTCTGTTGTTGGCTTTTGAAACCAAAAGGTAGAGCCCAGCGTCAATTAGGACAAAGCTGACAGAATCCAGGTGTCAGCGATCAAGGTCTGAAGTGGCTGTCTGGTGAGAGATACACAGAACAAGAGAAGGAATCTGAGGAATATTCTCTCACAAACACAATATACTGAAAGACAGATTCTATCTTGGGATGGAAAGAAATGGAGAAACAGAAAGCCATAAGGAAGCCCGCCTGGTACACCGGAAGCTGTGGTCTCTGCTTGAGCCCCCTGTTGTGGGCCCTTCTGTGGCAAGCTTCTTGTCCCTCGTGTGTGAGCTGTAATCTCCCTGTTAAATGGAAGGCTGTGGCAGTCAACGTAGTGGAGCTTGTGACAACAAGAACAAACGAACAGTAAGCAGGCAAAGCAGCCACAACAATGTGTTCTCATTCCGGTGTTTGGCTTGAGGAGCAGCCACATTCTTTTGAAACCTAACAAACATTCAGTGTGTTTTATTGCTGACACTTGGGCTTTGGGAAGAAAAGCTCTTGGAAGCCAGCTCTTGGGGTTGAGATCGTTCTGCTGAGAGCTATGCCCAGTAGTAACTTCCAGCCTCTGTTCTTCCCACTCATTTTGTTTCTCCGTCTCTTGGAGAAAGCTTTACCCCTCGGCCCTAGGCTTTTTCCTCATGTAGTGATTTTACAACCTTTTTTGGAACAAATAAACAAACATCTGGAATCATGTGGTACATTTAATTAAAAACTTTGCGTTTGGCCAGAAATGGTAAAATCATGAAAAATGGCCTGTCGGTGAGCTCAAGAAGGCCAAATGATGACGTCGTTGGCTTCGAACGGATTGAAATTGAGGGAGGTGAACACCTGCTCCAGGCAGCCTGGGTCCTCCTGCTGCCCCCTCCCAGCCATTAATATTTACTGCCCTGGTTTCTTTTTTGTATCCATTCTAATGAAAATTTTTGGATGAGGGCTGGTGGAAGGAGAGGGCCATTACTTTTCCAATAACCTTGGATTTGTTGGGGTGTGTGCGCTTTATACAGGGTGTGGTATTGAGATTGTTGGGCTTTTCATTTCCCTTACTCAGAATTCCATATGCTTCAGGTCACTGCAGGGGCGTCTTTCTGCTTCTGCCATCAGTCAGTCACACGTGGTTTGCATGAGTGCTGCTCACACACGCAGGGCAGCACCAAGGGATGTCTGTGGTGCTGGAGAGGCTGAGGGTTCTGCCTTCAGGATTCCTACAGTCTAACAGGTGACCAAAGGCATGCAAGGAAGGGAGTGGCATAGAAAAGGTGACAACACGTGGATGTGAGATATCTACACTGGCTCTGTGTGGGACTATAGAAGCAATGACGCTTCATTCCGAGTGAGAGAGTGTGTTCTCCAGTGAGCGGAGGCTTCTGCATAGACAGAAGGGGGCTGAAGGAGGTGGGAAAGGACCAAAGCCAACTGATCATGGCACAGTTACCTTTCTTCTGAGGTGAAGATGGAACAGTGGAAAAATAACTGATTGGTTGATATTAGATTACTTTTTTTGTGAGGATTTTAGCAGGCAGAATTTTATTAGCATGTCAGCTGGAATGAACTTGTTTGGAAATTTGGCTCTTGCCTTTCTCTTGGTTATGGCTTGTGTATAGGTGTGCCCGCAAAGCCTCATGCCGTCATGGGGCTGTTTCTGGAATTTGTAATTGATTACTGTGGAAATGGGTGCTGCACCTCCCCTGGGGCAGGTGATTTGTATTTCAATGTAAAGGAAGAGAAGTCAGCTGCATGAGCTGCTGCTAGCTCTCCCTGCATTCTAGCTCTTAGCTGCCACCATGAAAGGTTGCCCTCTGCCTTGTGCCACTTTGCCTGGCAGCCAGCTGAATATGGGCTGAAACGTCCAGTAACTATGAGCTAAATAAACCTTTCCTTCCCTCATTTTGAGTGTCCAGTATTTGTCCCAGCAACAAGAGAAGAGGTGACTAAGACACTCCTGGTGCCCAGCAAGATAGAATTACAATTTAGTTTCTGTTGGGTAGAGTTTTAGAAAGAGTGAGGACATGTTGATTTTTAGTCTGGTCTGTTGGGCCTTTGCGTGGGACCTGAGTGCAGAACAGTGGCCTCCTGAAAGGTTTATTTAACAGGAGAGATTGGGGATGGTAGAAGGATGTGGAGGCAGCCTTCTTCCGTGCTGGTTGTTTTCTTTGATCCTTTCAGAGAATGAAAGGGAAACAGTGAGGATATTAAAAGGAGTTCTTACTAATTTAGAGCTATAATCTACATGAGAGTAGGGGGCAGATAACCTCAATGGAAGAATTATTCTGTTTATGATTAATCTTTCATTTGTAAGGCATGTCAAAGGGAAAGTAGAACTTTTATTTGCACATTAAGAGATGAATATTGAGCGATTTGGCTTGGCAGTGTAGTTCTCTGACCTGTCAGCCATTTGAGGCTTTATACCCAGGATGAGGTCATTCTCACGACAAAATGAGATGATTTTTCTTGTTGCACAGCATACAAGGGAAGTGGTCAAGGGCTGAAGGTGCAGTGGGGCCACTGAGGGTTGATCTGGGAGAGGAAGATTGTTGCTGCACTCAGTTGTGGATTGGTGGGGAATGCTGGGAAATCACTCCCCAAAGCTTTTGCTGAGGGCTATGCTCATTGGCCTTTGAGGTAACCTGCAGGAAGTGAAATGAAGCTTACACAACTTCAAATCCTGACTGGATTTGATCAGGGGGTCTCTGATGTCAAGGCCAGTTTAGCATTTTCATGAAATGAAACCAGGGTTTCACCTTGACCCCTGTGGACTTCTGCAAGAACAGAGAGATGTAAGATTATGCTGGAACAACACCCCAGCATTGCCAGAGTTCTTCTTTCTGGGCTCTTTATTATTCTTGTGCATCTGTTTCCTTAAACGCTCTCTGCAGAAGCATTAGCATGAAAATAAAAGAGCACAGCAACTTGGAATTTTCCATTTGTAGCTTCCTTAGTCTGCAGGGTCAGAGTTCCCTCCTCAGGGATGCTAATGCAAACTCTGTGTGCTGTTCCAGGGCAAATGTTTCTCAACTAAATGACAAAGGAGGTGGGAGCCAGGAAAATAATACAACGTTAATTCCCAAACACAGACTGCCCAGAGGAGGCCCCCATTTAAATTGCAGCTTCCCTCTCTTCCCACCCTTCCCCAAAGGGGGGAAAAATATTAGGACAGACATCTGTGGGATAGCAATAAAACGGTCTTCTCCCTGTGGGTTAGCTTTTTATTCCTTTATTTATCTTGCTATAGCTCATCAGCTTCTCCAAAATCAAGAGGATCAGATGCAGTCCCTTTTTTGTTTTTGATTATCAAAAAAAAAAAAAATAAATAAATAAATAAATAAATAAATAAAATAAAATAAAATAAAATAAAATAAATAAAAAATAAAAATAAAAGAAAAATAAAAAGAAAAGAAAAAGGCAACTATCCCCCTCCACAACTTTTCTTCCCTCCGGAGAGAGCTTTCCTTTTGTGCCTGTTTTCTCCCTTTCTTCATCTGCTCCCTTGGAATCTCTCTGGAATTTTTACTTCATAGAGTGATGAAATTGAATAATCGAGGCCCTCTGTAGAGTAAGTCACATAGGGCCACGAAGTCTGGCATGTCTGGGAAGTGCCATAGGACAAGGAGAACTAAGCCTGCAGGGTGAGCCTACTCCACAGCCTATTTTTTTTTTTCCAAATGCTTAGACATTTATTAATTTTAAGGAGGTATCTATTGAGTATGTACTCTGTATTCAAACCTTGGTCATAACACAAAGGGTAGAACAATACATGCAGCAGTGTTGTGGCTCAAATGATACCCCAAATTTGATGCTTTGACATGCTGTGTTCCTTGACCCAAAGGACATGGAAAGACCTCATAAGCCACCTCAGAACCAAGGTCTCTCTGACTTTTTTCCCTCTCCTGCTCCCCTTATCCCTCAAACTCTTCTTCCTCCTAGGTGCACCACAGAGAATTCCTCTTCTCCAGGGTAAGTTATAGAATCTAAAGTCTGTTACTGGCTGTTGGGTCCAAGACACACTGTTTCCAAGTTCTTGGGGTCCTCAACAGAGAACTGGACAAGACACCCATGGGGATGTACATTTATTGAAGGCAGACAAGAAGTTGGCTGTGCAGACTGAGGCTGGGCCAGAGAACTGAATGCCAGTGGCCCCAAGGATAAAAGAAAGGGGTGTTCTGAACCTGAAATTCTTGGCTTGGTTCTCCCTCCCTCATGCAAGTAAGATATTGGAACCATTGTTCTATCAAAAACTCACTTGACCTAACATCAGTTTTAAACTGTTCTTTTTAAAAACAAATTTTTAAAATCATTTATTTATTTATTTATTTAGTACAGGGCATTACTCGTATTTCTATGCAGTTTGGACTCATAGTGATGCTCCTGTATCAGCCTCTCCAGCACTGGGATTACAGGCATGCACCACCATGCCTGGTTTTGGTGGCTGGCTTGTCAATGGGCCAGCATGGTATGCAGTACCTGGGATCAAACTCAGGTCAGTGAACTTGCCAGGCAGGCACTTAGACCACTGAGTTATTTCTTCAGCCTCCAGATTTAAATTGTTCTAATGAAGATTCACTTTGCTTCTACCCAGATGTAAAGGAAGGTTTGAAAGTAGTACATCTCTCACTGGTTTCCCACACAATGCTCAGAAGCTACAGTCATCCTGGATCCTGAGTTCTGTGCATGTGTGCTGGGTCTCATGATGTAGACAGATTCCACTTAGTTGTTTGAGCACTGCTGCACTGGCCCGAATGTTCTAACTTATGCCCTCTTTTCCCAAAGCCAGCCATAAAGCACACAAATAGTATCCTTCCCTTCCCTTCCTCATAAAAGCAAAAAGACAGCCTCTGACCTAATTTTCCTTAGATCATGAGATCCTCATTTCAAAAAGGGTCTTTCTTGATGTTGGGCTGGGGAGATAGCTCAGTAGAGTAAGTGCCTGCCTGGCAAGCACAGGGTTCTGAGTTCAATCCCTGGTACCGCAAAGGAGGAGAAAAAAAAAAAGCAGCAAAGTCTGATATCCAGGAGGAAAGGATGCTACCCAGAGAGGCCAAGAATTCCAACATAACTTTTTGTGTCCCCCAACCCCAAACCAGGTCACGCTGTTTTTGTCTAGTCACATTTCTACAGGGATGTCCATTTTCCATTGGACCTCTGCATAAAAGTAGAACTATTCTTTGGTCTTCATTCTGAAGGCTTCCACATTACATAAGTTTGTGGTTAAATAAATTTGTTCTGTTTCTCTCCTGCTAACTTATCTTTAAAACGTATGGGCAGCTATGGACTTCTTAATGAACGAGGACAAATACTATACCATTTAATCCCTACACAATTATTTCTACTTTCCAAGAGCTTATCTACTAGAGAGTCAATAATGAAGCTTATTAAAAACAATAATGAAGATGATTAAAAACATCCTAGAGTATGTTGTAGGTAAGCGCCGAGGATAGAATAGAAGAAAGGAAGGAATGAAAGAGTGTGTTGGTGATATGACACTAGATAGCCGGAAGTCACCCCTAGGAAGGTGGTGCTGGAATCCTGACCTGATGGTGTGGATTCATGGTCTCACTACACAGTTCCAGAGTGAGAACATGAGAAATGTTCCAAGTTACATTTCTCCAAAATAATTCCTATAAGGACAAAAGAGGAAATCTGTTATCATCAGTACTGGAACTCTCTAGCCAACGTATAAGGGAATACCTGAGAGACCAGTGGTATTGGTAATGTATAACCAAGAGGCTGCTGTGGCTGGGGAGAGACAGGGATTATGGCATAGGAGGAAGTATCGAGAATGGAACAATGCTGAGGCCCAGAACTCCTACACCAGTGTTGAGTGTTAAACTCAGTCACAATGAATTTCAAAGAGCTTCTTATTTGAGGAGCTAGTGATTCCTACATCACACAGCACTAGACCATAAGTGGTTCGGAGCTCCACCGAGAGGTGATAAAGGAAAACTTCTCTAGGGTGTTGGAGGAAGCAAGACGAATGATCTGATTGGTTAGAGTAGAAAGTTCCTAGGAGAAGGTCGGTGGTGGTCTCTGAGTGGCTGAGCTTAAATTTCATTTCATTGTTTACATTGAGTTGGGTTTTAGTTTGTGTCTGTAGAAACTCAGGGTAGTGGAACCTGCACAGCCAAATGGCCTCTTAACCTCATTTTAACATCATTATTGTGACCAAAACAAGCCATTTGAAGGCATTAGCAGAAATGGCAGAAATAGCATGACCCTTTTCCCTTTTAAGAACAGGACAATAATCCCCAAAGGAATAGCTGACTGGAAAAGAAAGTGTTGCTGGTGAACCAAAGGGATGCATGCTTTGTGCTCACGGCTCCTACTGCAAACATTTTCAGATTAGTACATAAGATAAAAATGAGTTCTCTTGTGTTTTGCAAAGGAAACAGAAATAAATTAATTCAGAAAATTTGAAATGAAAGAATGGATGAATGCAAATAGAAAGACTATCAAGAATGATAGTCTGTACATCAAAAGGTAGAACTGAAGTGGAAGAACATCGAAAGAGACAAAGAAAGGCACTTTAGAATGCTGAAGGGTGAAATTCATATTAGATTTAACAGTTATGAATATCCTTGTAACAAAGTAAAGTGTCAGTTCTCATGAAGGAGAAGTCCTAGGATCTCCAAGAAAATGGAAAAGCCACTGTAACAAGATTCTGATTCACCTGCCTCATATACTAGCACAGCTTGTGTGGAAAAAATAAGCATATAGAAGGCCTAAATACCAAAATTATTCAGGTATACTGGAATAAAGCAGATAAAATTCTAGGTCTTAGCACACAGGCTATCTATAAATATATTCATATTCATGGTTATTTCAGTTACACTAGTTCTGTAACAAACTACTCCCAAATATAATGATAGATTCAAGGAGGGGAAAAATAGACTTTGCCCCTTGAGTGAACATATCAAAGTTGTAGAAGAGCATGTGGAACCTGAAATTATGGCTCTGTCCAATTTTGGTAAATTTAATTTTCTACAGTTGGGTTACAGGTAAAATTTTAACCCCTTTTTATAAGTAGAGGTAGCTAAGATCAGGGGCCAAAGAGATATCTCAGTAGTATAAGTGCTTGCCTGCCAAGTGCAAGGACCCATGTTCTACCCCTGGTATGCATGCAGTGGTGATTTCAGGATCCTGAATGTACTATGCTGACCTTAATCCAGGGGTGGTGGTACACGCTTGTAATCCCCGTGCTGGGGAAGCTAAGACAGGAGGATCACTCTGAGTCTGAACTGTGTAGTGAGACCCTGAATCCAATAAATAAATCACAAAAGTTTTTTTTTTTTTAATCTAGGATCAAAATGTAGTAAAACTAGAAATAATAAAATCAGATTATAAAATATTTTTCACCCAGAAATCTTTCATGGTTCTCCAATCTCAAGTCAAAGATAACATAAAATCCAAGCTTTCAAACAGTTCATCGCCTATCAGAGCCTATTGATGAACAAAAGAACATCATTAGAGGAAAACAGACAACTGTAATGTTTATATTTTTAAAAGAAAAAAATAAGCAAAAGCCTATCTAGGACTAGACTCAGTTACATGGAGGAATTTAGTATATGCTCAAGGGGCATCCACATGAAGCATCTGACTCAAACACAAACCTATTATATAAAGCCAAGGAAAACATAAGCAATTTTTAATGCTAAAATAATGTCAATGAGGCAGAGATAAAAAAGATAGAAAATACTAAGGTTAAATTTTAAGGAAACTGAATCAATATCTTAAAAAAATTAAGAGAGCTGGGGAGATAGCTCAGCAGTCTAAATCCCTGGATGGGAAGCACAAGTGCCTGGGTTTGATCCCTGGGACTACATGCTGTGCTGGCCCTGGAACCCTGGGCATGCTTTGCTGTCCACCAAAACTGGGTGTGGAAGTGCATGCCTGTAATCCCACTGCTGGAGAAGCTGTGACAGGAGGCTCACTATGAGTCCAAGATGCGTATCAAGACCCTGTACCAAATAAACAAATAATTGTTTTTCAAAAAATGAAGAAACTGCAAATATACAAAACATAAATACTACAGAAACAAAGGAAAATTAAAGGAAATGTAAGAACTAATTTTGTTCAGTCCTGTCCAGATATTCGACTATCTAGGTCAAGTCAATAATATCCCAGAGAACTATAATTTCCCCCAACTGGCTCCAGAACAGATAGAAAATAGAAGGAGATTAATTTCCACAGGCAAAATAAAATTCATGAAGATTCATCACTCACCCTATAAAAGCACCACATCTGGGTGGTTTTATAAGAAAAGTTTATGAAATATGAGAAGAGCTGATGATTCAGTAGAATTCTGTTAAATGTTGAGCAAGTTGGGCTCTGCAGGGTGTGTGTCATGGTTTGGGGTTTTTGCAAGGTGAACAATGCAGTACAGGACACATTTTATAAGATTATTTTATAATGAATCACCCAAAGCATCATATACAACAGGAAATCTGTCCACACAATCCAGGCCAAAGAATCTAGCTCAGGGCGTGACTAGAGTCCATAACAATGCCTCCCACAAATTCATTTGGAGGCCTAAAGCCCACAACAATGTCTCATGCTGGCCTGTTTCATGGATCTGCACTGGGAAGACCCAAAGGTCAACTTCTTGGCTCATGGTGCCCATCTCAGTCTCCTGGAGAAGCTTGTGACACTGGCCTTCCTGATGGAAACTCAGCTCTCCTCATCACTGGAGGAGCTCTGGACCTCAGTACTGCTGAGGATGCTGTGGTACTTTTGTGGGGATGCTCTGGTGCTTCCTTTGAGCATTGCTTCCTGGCTCCAGTTCAGATCCCTCAGCTACTACCACAAATCCTTCATCCCACTGGCATCAATGAAGTGATGCTCAAGGTGAAGACCAGCGCTCACCCAAAGTGAACCATAGTCATTCTTTTCATCAGGAAAGCCAGCACGATGAGGTCCCCTCAGCAGAAGAGGCCAAGGGAACCAGGAGCTAGCGACGGCTCCAGCAGCTCCACACAGCTTCCCTAAAAGCCTCCCAGCAACTTCTCCAGTTCTGCCTCTTATGCTGCTGACAACAGTCCTTGGGTGGGCCTCCCGGGCCCAGTACCACACTAGTTGCATTCCACTGGGTGCAACAAGTTGACTGTCGGTTAGAAATCCATGACAGTGTGTGTTTGTGAAGATTTCCTTTCCTTCCCTTTTGTGTAGTTTGTGCAGCAAAAGTACTCACACCATGACTGATTTCAAGCTACCTATGTGACATCATTTAGTTTGGAGGTGGGGTTCCCTGTGGCCTTCCCGAGGCAGTGCCAGAGGGCTTCTGTACTCTGAGGACCATGCCACAGCTGTGCAGACTTTCCCATGAGTGTAGACCAAGCAGCTTCCAAATTATCTGATGACATACACAAGACCTTTACAGAAAAACCAGCAGGAGTTGAAAAGAACTACTTGAATCCCAACTGTGACTACAGGTGAACAAAATCCTAAATAAAATAATCATGAACAGAGTCTTGCCACATAAACAGGAGGGTAAAACAGCATGACCAAGTGACACTTATTCCAAGTATGAAAGAAATTTCAATTACATAATATCTATTTATTTCATTTTAATAGAGCTAAGAATGAAAACTATAATTTAATAGT
The DNA here is from genome assembly GCA_004027025.1 of Myocastor coypus. Lineage (NCBI taxonomy): Eukaryota > Metazoa > Chordata > Mammalia > Rodentia > Myocastoridae > Myocastor > Myocastor coypus. The sequence goes on from PVJA010033015.1 coordinate 14,803, forward strand.
TGCTGAAATGTGTTGGCCAAAAATTAAATGACCATTCTTGTATTTATTTATGTATTTGGTACAAGGTCTCGCTACGCAGCTCAGACTCCTGGTGATATCCATGTCTCAGCCTCCCCAGCACTGAGATCACAGGTGTACTCCACCATGCTCAGTTTGGGGGCCTGGCACAGCATACTCAGTGTTCTGGGGTTGGCATGGCATGTTGAACTGAGGATCGAACTCAGGTCCTTGCATTTGCCAGGCAGGTGCTTAGACTGTCAAGCTATCTCCCTGGCCATCTATAAACATTCTTGATTTGTTTCTAAGTACCAAGATAGAAGTGCTTTTCCTCACTACCGTAAAACACATCCATGTCAGTCCAAAAGCCAATATCAACCTTAAAATCATTCCTATAAGGACAAAAGAGGAAATCTGTTATCATCACTACTGGAACTCCTAGCCAGTGCAGCTGGACCAAATTAGAGACTTAGGAACAGAAGATGTGAGGTAAAACTATTACATTTACCAAGGTTTTGTTGCCACATTTGCACTGTATTATAATTATATGTGTGCGTATTTTTTAATATATGCAAGTATTTCTAGGAGTAAAATTTCTTTTTTTTTTTTTTAAAGAATTTGTATTTTATTTATTTATGTTTTTCTTGTTTTATAACCTTTATTTGCTTATTCACTCATTTTTATGGCTGGCTCAGCCTGCGCCCTGATGGCAGGGCTGGCGCAACATGTGGTGCCGGGGATCGAACCGCGGTCCCTGAAGCCGCCCAAGCTTTCCCAAGCAGGCGCTTTAGACCACTGAGCCATCCCGCTGGGCCCCTTAGGAGTAAAATTTCTGATGCATTACCTATGAAGCTATTAACAATTTCATTATCAGTTTCTAGGAATTCTTTAGATCTTAGAAATATGTATATTCTATCATTGTCTGTTATAAAATTTATATTTTTAAGTTGACCAATTTTCAACTAAAATATATTTTTATTTTTCTCTGTAACTTTTTTGTTTTTTTTTCAGTAAAGAACATTTTTATTCTTTATTGAATAAAGAGCATTTTAATTTTAAAGTCACATTTCTCCATTTTTGGTTTTTGTGTCTACCCCTCTGTGTTCCCATGTGTTCTCTTTTGTACTTTATGGTGCCTTCTCTCTTCCATTAAAAATTATAATCCCTTTGAAATGCATCCTGAAATAAATTATGGAGCTAAAATCGTCTTTTGTTCAAAATACTTCCTAATTGCTGTTTGTTTTAATGTATAAAGCCTAGCTGTCTCTATGTACTAACTTACTTCACTTTCTTACTGAATCTGTATTTACGAAAATACCTGGGGAGATGCATGGTGACAGTGCTTCCATGTAGGTGGGAGAATGAGGCAGAGGAGAAGATGCAGGAGAAAGAAAAATCGATCGCTATATGGCATCCTTATTTTTTGGTTTTGTTCTACAATGCATTTCATATGAGGTCTACAGGACTCTTACTATGTAGACTGAACCACAGTGATCCTCCTGTTTCCAGCCTCCCAAGCGTTAGGATTACAGGTCTGCACCACCATGTCCAGTCTCAGTCACCCTCTTAGCACACCCTGGGGGTGAGACTGTCACAGCAAGCTGGGGATCCAACCCTGGTTCCTTTGTCTGCCTAAGTAGGTGCTTTATTCTGCCAAGCTATCTGGCCAGCACATAATTTTAAATTTTGGACCATATCAAAAACTCTAGTTGAATTTAAAAGGCTAACATAAAGTTCAATAGTCTCTAATCTAACAATTACAGGTATTTAAAGGAAAATTTACAGAATGTATTCACTGTGGCATTTTTTAGCAGCAATATATATATATATATATACATACGTATATACATACATACATACATACATACATACATACATACATATATACCATACCTATCAGGACAGAAATGCTTGAAGTTTTATATTTTTCTAATGTTTAATACCATTCAGCAGGTTTTTTTTATTGTTAAAATAAATAATATTCTAACATAGGAAGATCTTCAAGACATATATTTAAGCAAAACCCAATCTGAGTACAAAAGATTGTACTGCTATGTTAGAATTTATGCATTTATGAATACAGCATATTCATACATATTCATAATACACACACATTTAATTTATATACCTAAAACACAAAGTTGCAAGCACATATGCACAGGTATGCTTCCCTATCAGTGAAGGAGAGTTGTAGTATTATGGAAAAAAATTGAATTAGAGTGGGAAAGAGTGGAAGAGAATGAAATGAATGCCAGTTTTTTCAGTATTTTATGGCAACATATTCATATTGTAGTAATAACAACAATAATACCCAAAGGAGATGATTTATAACTATTCTGGGGACTTTTCAGATCTGATTCCCCAAGGCCAAATGATTAAGAAATCCTCTTTGGGAAAACACCTCTTTTCTTCTTCAGACTTAAATGCTCTGGGGTTGACAATCTGCAGGAAACTTTCTGTGCTCTGTCCCCGTTGAGGGTATTCATATAAATCAACTATGCTGGTGCATAGAGAGAGATGGAGAAAAGCAATAGCAGTCCACGCGCATGTTGCATGACTTGTGGATTTACTGAGCGCGGAAGGAAGACATCAACATTAATCCGTTACTCCTTTTTGAAAGGTTCTTCAGAGCCAGGTACTATGCTGCTATTTTACATATGTTTATGATCTTACTTAATCCTGGAAACATCCCCAGTTTACATATCAGGAAATTGAAGCTTAGGAAGACATGACGTAGTTCACCTAAGATCCCAGCACTAATACGTGTCCTTCATGGGGGTCACAGCCGTGGCTCGGACCCTGAACTTAGTGTTCTTTCCCCTGCTCCATATGTGCACCTCTCTTTCCAGTCAAATACATTTTTTGTTGTTGTTGTTGCTTTCATATTATGGCCGGCTCAGCCTGCCCTGGGGGTGAGGCTGGCACAGCATGTGGTGCCAGTCGAACTTTGGTCCCTGCAGATGCTTAAGCTTACCTAAGCAGGCGCTTTAGACTACTGAGCCATCTCATTGGCCCCAGTCAAATACATTTAACACTATAACTACACTGGACATATTTTAATCTGTTTCTTGATCATTCTAGGAAATACTTCTGGCTTTTTTTTCATTTTATGTATTTGGTACAGGGTCCAACTATGCAGCCCAGACTCGTAGTAATCCTCCTGTTTTCAGCCTCTCCAGTGCTAGGATTATAGGTGTGCGCCACCATAATTGGACTAGTTCACTGGCCCAGCATGTGGGACCAGGAATCAATCCCTGGTCCCTGTGCTTGACAAAGCAGGTGCTTAGTCCCCTTAGCTATCTCATGAGCCCTGCTTTTTGTTTGTTTAGTTTCAGGGATCCTACAATGGAGCATCAATTCCAGAGGAACAGTGAAATATGGGAATGATAGTTATTGGGATGGCCAGTTGAAAGAAAGCGTACTGATACTGCGTTGTCAAAACTGAACGCTTTTATTACAGAGAGGCGAAGATGTAGCAAAATTGTCTGAATTTTGTATAGCTTTTTTATTAGCTGCTCTTTGAATATTCTGAAGGTCTTTATCCCTGTATACTAACCCCAAATGATGTGTTTTTATCAGCACCTATATCATACCTTAGATTTCTTTGTAGTCCTAAGAAACAGGAAGAGTTTCCCTGAACACTGGAATGTCATAGCAAAAGATTTTATTTCTGTAACCTGAATTAACATGGGCTAAATTTGGTGTCCTACACCAGGGGCTTCCTACACAACCCCTTTGGTTGCAGATTATAAATGCCTTTTAGAGAAAGCACAAGATGGCTCCTGAGTGTCTAGTAAACTTCAGCAACCACCTGAGAGACACCTCCATGTGACTGCATAAAATGGAAATAAAGAATGGCAAATAACCCATTGACTATGCACTTTCTCACCCGCTGAGAGCAAAACACAATCAAATGCGATTTTAGTACTTACATGCCTCTGGGGAAAACAGACCCCTAAAAATCATGGAGTGCAGCACTGGAAAGATCCCTTGAATTTGTGCTGTGCTTGATGTTATAGAACCCAAAGAAACTTAGATGTTCTCCTTCAGTAAAATAAGCTGGTAATTTTGTTTGTTATGTTATCCACCAAGTATAATGATAATGGGTCACATGCAATTTAGGAAAAAATTAAGTCTAATAAGAAAAATCTCTAATAAATACTAACAGCATCTTATTGGTATTGTCATTGGTCTAACCCTTTTTATTAACATTTGGTTTTTTTCACATATTAAATGAGCTGTAATATGTCGAAAATGAAGAGAGTAGTAAAAATTAAGTGTTCTCATAATCCACGCATAGCACAGATGACTGCATGTGTCTTCCCTCAGGCAAGTACTAGAAGGTATAGCATGTACAAGGCAGGGGCAGTTGCATGTGGCAGAAGGTTTGTGCTTTTGCTGTGCATACTAGTGAAGATGTTCAGTGTGGGGTCAGCCCCCATCACTGAGTAGGAAGGCAGCCACTTGAATAAAAACAGAAATCGAACATGGAAATGTAGCTTGAGAAAAATATGCAATTAGTCCATTAAACCAGGCTTCTTGGCTGCTAAAGACTAAAGGAGGGTGAACAAGTTTAAGGAAGTTCTGAGACCCAAGCAAGTGGTTCGGAGGAGGGGGTCCTATGTGGTGTTAGTGACCCATCGGGGACAATGTGATAGGGTGGGATGGAGCGCGGGAAATGTGTTCAGGAAGCTGTCATTATTACATACTATGTAAGACTCTCCTAGGGAACATCTATAAAGTCAAAGTGCTTATGCATCTATTTCCAGGAGTCCTGATTCAGTGGACCTGGGGTGGCACCCTGACATCTGTTATTTTGAATGAGCTCTTCTGATGATTCTTCCAAACTCAGAAATTTGAGGAACACTGCATTAAGTGATATTTGCGAAGGTCTCTTCACCCTGGTCCTCTCAGCCATGAGATTTAGAAGAGTAGCAACTGTTTGTACAGCCACCTGCCTAGGGACCTGGCAGCCACAAAAGCATTGTCATGTCTGAGAGGCTGGGCAGCCTGTAGGAAGCTAAGTTGTGATTAAGCAATTGCTATGCAAGGCTTAGTCCTATGTGCAGGAATGCAAAGTTCTCTGGCCTCAGGGAACTTAGGTGTTTTAGGTGGAGATGGTAGACACGAAGCAAACACACAAACAAACAAAAATACCACTCTAATACAACTAAGTACTGTGAAATGTCATGTGTGTAAAAGAGTGGAGATAGATGAGGGTTTTCCATTGGACAGCAGGTCCCTGAGCGGTGGCTGTAGAGAAGGCGCCACTGAGTGGTGTTGGAAACATTACATCCTTTGGTGGGAAATGGTGGATAGAGCACAACATGACAGACTGGGTGTGGTGGCACACGCCTATAATCGCAGTTCTTGGGAGGCTGTAAACAGGCAGATTACTAGGAGCCCTATCTATTAATGAGCCCCTAAACACCCTGAGACCCTTCCCTAAAATTAAAAAGAACAGAAGAACATGAGATGATTAGCTCCCAGGGTTTATGCCTGAGTATCTTTGTAAAAAGGTGGAACCTTTTTATGAGGAATGGCATTTGGGAGGAAGAAATTTGAGGGAACATATGTGTCAAGTGTGGAATCTCTATGTTTATAAAAGGAGAAGCTATAAGTCATGGGTCAGCAAACTTTTATTGTCATGGACCAGGTAGTATGCATTGTAGATTTCACAGGCCATATGTTTTTTGCTGTGACTACTGAACTCCCCTGACGGACAATGCGAAAGCATTTATAGACAGACAGTGTGTAAGTCAATAGGCATGGTTGTGTTCAATAAAACTTTATTTAAGAAAAAACAAGTGGTAAGTAAGATTTGGAACATAGGATGTAGCTTGCTGTTCCTGTTGTGTGTATTGTATCTAGATATAGATATGTAACTCCTGTATATCCATGTACCAATATTTTTCTATGTGAATATCACACCATACCTACTCTGCTCAAACACCGTGCTTTACAGTTTTTTTGAATGAAGAATTTGACTTGAAATTAGTAATTGTCAAGAAAGAATTGAACACATAACTATAAATTACAGCAACAAAGTATGTTGTTTTCTCTGCGTCTCAGTGAATCGAAACAGACAGGGCAGTTCCAAGCACTGACAAAGTGTTGAACAACAGAAGCTCGAAAAATAATTGTTTGATGAGAGAGAGTGTGAATTAGTGTTACCTATGTTGGGGTACAATTTGTTCTTTTGTGGCCAACTTGGGTATATGCCATTTTTAAGATTCAGAAATTTCATTTCTGGGATTATAACCCAGCAAAAACTGTTGTCCATGCTTACATCCATTGAATTATATAGATAGCTAAGTTTATAACAGCAAAACAAAAACAAAAACAAAAGAAATTTTTAAAAATCAGGCATAAAAGAAACTGGAATCACCTCAGATGGTTTATCAGTGAAAGAGAAAAACATTCAGTGTGAATGAATCTTTAAGAAAAATTAAGAGGTGCCGGGCATGGTGGCGCACACATGTAATCCCAGCACTTGGGAGGCTGAGGCAGGAGGATTGATGCGAGTTCGAGACCAGCCTGGGCTACAAAAGTGAGCTCAAGGCTAGCCTCAACTGCATAGTGAGACCCTGTCTCAATAAGCCAAAAAAAAAAAAAGAAAGAAAAATTAAGAGGAAAAGAAACTCACTATATAATGTTCCTTACATAACATTTGAAAATAAAAGAAGACTATCTTTAGAGGTCCCTAATCTTTGTAGCAAAACCATGAAGAAAACCAAGGGAATGGAAAAAAATCAAGACTCAGAGAACCCATTACCACTGAGAGTAACTAGGGCCCAGGAAACTTGATCTGTGAGAACAACCAAAGGGTGTATTTATTTCTAAGCCCAGTAATGGATGTACAGATATTTTGAAAAATTACTGTCCGCAGTATTTTGGTGATGTCATATGTATTCCTTTTGATGAAGCCGGGCCTTTGTAATGATGACAAGTCATACACCAAAGTCTGACTGAATTACCATTTTATATTGGCAGGAAATAATTAGCTCAAGGCATTTCTGCTTAAAAAATAAATGTTCATTTCAGGATATATGTATTTTTTTTCGTCTCAATAGGTTTCACCAAGCACATAACTTTTCTCAGGGATAGAGGCCCCACTGGCACATGTGTTTCCTTGGAACAGGAGATCATGGGGACTAGGGATCACACAGAGGACAGAGGAGCTACTGGGGCTGGTGTGGGGTCATTTGAGTTTCTCTCCTTCAGGAGAACAAACTTTGTCTTTGGCGTAGAACAGAACGTGGTCAGAATCTTCCCTGTCATTCATTAAGTGATTCTAGGGCTGTCTTTATATTACCCCAGTCATCTGGGGCTGTGGGGACACTGTGTAGTGGTTTCGTGGTGTGGAAGCTATTGCTCCATAATTGCTTATTTCTTGAATATCACTTTGTAGTGTCAAGATTACAAGGCTTGGATGAAGATAAACTCTCTGTCCATTCCCAATATAAATGGGCACTTGAGATGAAACCACCTAGTTAATTTCCCGTTGTCGCTGGAGTAGAATCTGAATCCAAACCGCAACACAGCCTAGTCCCTAAATCTCTATTAAAAACCACCCATGGTAGACTGGTAAAGCTTTATTTAAAGTCAGCAGAGAATTATAAAGTCAAAAGTGAAAAATGGTACAACAAGAAAGAATCATAAAAAAATACTAGATCAGTTAAACGTAGTCAAAGGCAATTTAGTGTGTCCTGGCATCAGCCCTTATTGATGCTAAGAATGTGATGTGTCAGGGGTTGGAAATGCAGAGAGGAGGAGACGGCTCCGTGGTTGCTGGGAAGGATACATTGCTCTCTTGCCTTGCTCTGGGAGTTTCAGGAAGATTTTTTTCTGATCGCCCCAGACTGAACATCATTGTGTCTTTTTTTTTTTTTTTCTTGATGTATTACATATTTAAAATTAGAATTACTGATTTCAGGGAGATAAATTAACACAGAAGCTGCTCCACCGGGTCAAGCCAGGAAGGTAGGTAATTCTCACCAGCACGTTTTTTGTATCTTGGCATTTCAGTCTTTCTTGGGTTGCCACAGCAGTGTGTCTTTTCATGCCCACTTCCCAAGGTGCAGTTGTTTCTGTGTCATCGTTTCTTTAGTGTCTCATTAGTCACTGTAAGTGGGTTTGACCAAAAATAGTTACAACTACCCTTTGCTACCCCACTAACCATTGGCAGGCACCCTCTTCTTTTTTGGGGGGGCTAGGACTAGGGTTCAAACTCACGACCTTTTACTTGCCACATAGGCCCTTGTGCTACGGAGCTATCTCCCCAGCCCCAGGCACCCTCTTCTTTATCTCATTGGTCCACACAGAGACCCTGTGCTAGATCTTCTTGTTAAGCTGATGGTACAGAGGAGGATAGCTGTCTTTCTTTTTATTTTAAAGAATTTTTAAAAATCATTAAAAAACAATAGAGAAATTCAAAACAAGATAATAGGAAATCAACAATGATTCTTATATTGCATATTGTTATCTTCAAAGTTGTTCAAATTACCAGCTATGCAAAATTGGTAAAAAAAAAAAAAAAAAAAGAAAGAAAAGAAATAAGGTACTGTCCTTTTCAATAAACCAATAGAAATTAGTAGCACAATTTTCTTAGCTATCTGTGTATGCATATATCTATATCTATGTCTATATATCCTTATATCATGTTGTTTCCCTGATGTAAGAAAATGAAAATGTAAACAAAATTCAAAAGTTATGATAGATATTATGAAAGCAAACAAACAAAGGCAAAAACAAAAACACTCAAAGGGAAAGAACAACTGGGATGAGGGAAAGGAGAAAAGAAAGAGGAAGACTAATGGTTTTTTTTTTTTTTTTTTTTTTTTT
>PVJA010033016.1:0-23622 GCA_004027025.1 Myocastor coypus
AAATAAATAAATAAATAAATAAATAAATAAAACATTTATTTATTTATTTATTTATTTGGTACAGGGTTTCACTACACAGATCAAACTTGGCGATCTGCCTGTCTCAGCCTCCCCAGCACTGGGAGTACAGGCGTGTACAACCACGCCTGGTTTCAAGGCCAGCACAGGCCAGGAATTCTGGGACTGACACTGCATGCTGTACATGGGATCGAACCTGGGTCCATGTGCTGGCCAGGCAGGCACACCGCCAAGCTATCTCCCCAGCTTCAATGACCATTTTAAGAGTTTAGCCATCTTTGTAAGACACAATGTACGAAAATCAGAATACAAGCAAGTTCATTATTCATAGATAATATTTACCCAGAAGTTCCATAGAGAACAGCAGAGTTGTTAGATGCAAGGTTAATATGTAAACCCAGCAGCATTTGTATGACTGATTATAAAAATATATCTCGGCCTGGGGTGTGCTTTAGTGGTAGAACACTTGCTCAATATATACAAGTCTCCAGATTCTAGGGGTGGGGGGCTATATTAGGGTTTTAGTAGAGGAACAGATATAATACAAGGAACAGAGACAGCACCAGATTTACAGATGTACATGAAATTACAAGATTGGGTGGGCGAAATTACAAGATTGGGTAGCTCAGTGGTCTAAAGCACCAGGGACTGCAGTTCGATCCTCGGCACCACATGCTGCGCCAGCCCCACCCCCAGGACAGGCTGAGCTGGCCATAACATAAATGAATAAATACATAAAGTTTAAAGTAAAGTAAAATCATAAAAAAAGAAATAACAAGATTGGCTTATGGATGAGGAAATGTGCAGAGGGCCTCTGCACACCAGAGACTGAAGGATTCAGTCTGAAGGTCTGAAGCTCACTGTGTGTTCCATGCAAGTCTCTTATCAGTTGGCCGATGGGTCAGAGACAGAAGGCTTAGCAATCTGCCACAGGAAGCTGAAGGATCCACATCAGAGGATGAAGGGTCTGGGCTAGAAGGAAGTCCAAGCCAACTCCTTAACACCCTTATCTACCCTTTTTGTGCTGAGTCACGCTGGGGTCCATCCCTCCAGGCCCAGAGGTGGAGCTGATCCAGCCAGGTTGACACAATGTGTCAACCACTAGGACCCACCACTCTTTGTCAACTAGACATATTTTTTAAACCAATCTCCAGATAGAGAGGTATGCATGCAATTGCGCCTAACATTGTTTTAACTATCCTGCATACAAACAGAAATGCACTAATATCCTTACCAAAATAGAAGGGAAGTCTTTTTTTGCTTGATGCTTGTGCTTCAAAGTTAACACAAGTTTAATAATCCTAATAATACTAAATCTATTCATATTATAATGAACTATAGGGGTGAGATAATACAATTACAATCTCCTTTTCTGTAGCTGGTCATGGAGTTAAGCTTTTTCTACAATCCATTCTGTATTCCCTTGGCCCTCAGCAAGTACCTCAGCAGGTCTTGGTTCTTTCCCTGGTGGAGTGACCCATGCCTTCAATCCTGAAGGCTCTGGACCATTTGTCATCGCGCCTGTATTAGGCTGTTGTAGCTTCCCATTCACCTTAATAGTAGGGCATAGTAATAGTAAGAGGCGCCCCAAGGGATCTCCTGTACAAGTACGTTCTTCCTTTCCTCCATTGTGGAGTAGTGATCCAATTTCCCCTTCATAGTCTGGGTCAGTCACCCCCAACAACACTGTGACTCCCTTCTTAGCTTGTTTCCTCAGAGGCGTGAGGAGAACAAAGTGTCCAGGGGGGAAATCTTAGCCTCCAGTTCATTGGTATCACCGCTGTGCTTCCTGGTACAATCCTTCCCCACTCTGGGCCTAGGACTTCTAGTCCAGCAGAGCCAGGAAGCAAAAATTTTGCTAGTGGATCACTAGGAGTAATGGTGAGTGGGTAGGGAGCTTGAAGAGATGACATGAATTCAGTGAGGGGCGCTAGAGTGAGGGATTTGAAACCAGGGACTCACATGTGTGAGCTATAACCCCCCCATGACCATTATTTTTACTTGTATAAACCTTTATGATTCACCAGGTGGCGCTGCATGCCTGTAATCCCAGCACTTGGAGCAGCTGAGGCAGGAGGATTGCTGCTAGTCAGTGGCAAGCCTGGGCCACAAAGTGAGTTCAAGGCCAGCCTGGCCTATTTAGTGAAACGGTACGTCAAATAGACTGAAACAAAACAAATCATAGACAGCAGAGGCAACCTAGAGAGCTATGCTGTGGTCAAGAGGAGAAGACCCTAAATTACATAACTTCAATCAAAATTCCAGTAGTGTTGAATAGAATTTGGCAGGCTGACCTTGAGTTTTAAATGGAATGCTCCAAGGCTGTGATAATAACCAAGGAAATCTTTTAAAGTAAAAAAGAGAAGCTTTTCAGCCTTTTGGCTAAAATCAAGTGAACTAAAACGAGATTTAGATGCACCTAAGTTCCATTAAGGGCACAGTTTGATTTGCTAATGCATTCCGTATGACCCAAATGTTGCCAAGCACACAGAGAGCATAAATCAGTGGTTCTCAACCTTTCTAATGCCGTGACCCCGCAATACAGTTCCTCATGTTACGGTGACCCCAAACCAAAAAATAATTCTGGTGGCTAATTCAAAACTGTAATTCCAAATAAATAACATTTTCCAATGGCTTTAGGTGACCCCTGTGTTTTGGTCATTTGACCCCCACTGGGGTTGCAACCCACAGGTTGAGAAACGTTGGCATAAATAGTAGTGCAGTATGTACTAGTGTAAATAGTAACACAGTATGTACTAGTGGAAGAGTTTTAGAGTTTGTATGTATTTAGTACAGGGCCCACAGGGCCGCACTACACAGATAGGACTCATAGTAGGGAACATTCCTGTTCTTCAGCCTTCCATGCACTGGGAATACAGGGGCAGGCCACCATGCCCAGTCTCATTCCACGTCTCGGCTTGCCCCAGGGGCAGGGCTGGCACAGCAGGGCACAGCATGGTGCACCAAGGACCGAACCTTGGTCCCTGCATCTGCAGCAGCACACAGACATTCTCCCCACCCTAACCCCCCACAAAAAAACAAGAAACAAACTGAAAAAAGCCATAGATTGGGAGATCTGATGGTTAAGATATTCAAAAGATACACCACGCCTGGCATGATGGCGCACGCCTGTAATCCCAGGACTTGGGAGGCTGAGACAGGAGGATCGGTGTGAATTTGAGACCAGCCTGGGCTACAGAAGTGAGCTTAAGGCTAGCCTGAACTGCATAGTGAGACCCTGTCTCAAAAAGACAAAAAAAAAAAAAAAAAAAAAAAAAAGCCCAATGCCTAACACCCTCTTATCCCCTTTGGATCCATCCTGTAATGCAGTGTCACCATTGAATTCTTCCCTCCTTACCTATGAAAGCGAGGATCTGGGCTTAGTTTGAGGCAGTGGGCGTTATGAAGAAAACTGATTAAAAATTACTAAAGTAGTGAATAAAACCACAGCTTGCTTCACACACACACACACACACACACACACACACACAATACTGAATTGTTAACTAAAATTTACCAACTAGAGCTAGAAAATGTTGAGTGAAGCTACTGTATAGAGAAGAGCTGATTAGCAGGGTATGGTAGTCAAAAGCTCAGCTGTCATGCTGGGGTTCCTCTGTAACCCCAAAGTCCGCACACAGCTGACTTCTTTCCTTACAGAAGAAGTCATCTATTGTCATATGTAATTATAAATGGCTTTAATGGGCGTCAGAGAATGATCTCCTCTGTCAGTCACAGCTCTTCTACAAAACTATTCAGGATTTTTTTAATTATAGCCGGCTCAGCCTGTCCTGGGGGTGGGGCTGGTGCAGCATGTGGTGCAGGAGATTGAACCGCGGTCCCTGAGGTTGCCTAAGCTTTCTGAAGCAGGTGCTTTAGACTGCTGAGCCATCTCACCAGCCCTTCAGAACTACATAGGACAACTGTTTAAGCAGTATTGATTGCATGTATTTCCCTTTTTTTGTTTTTTAAAGACAGTCTTCCTATGCAGTCCAGGCTGACCTTGAGCTCACTTTGTAGCTCAGGCTGGTCTTGAGCTTGCAAGGACCCTCCTGCCTCTGCCTCCTGAGTACTGAGATAATAGGAATGCACTGCCATGTCTGGTGTTTTCCTTTATATCATACAGGATTTAGAAGATTGCTCATACATTATTTCAAGTCACACTGCCCACATTCCCCTTAGGAAAAACTTCTTGAAAATTTTCTTTTTAAATCAGTTATTTAGTCTAGGGTCTCACTACACATCTCACACTCATAGTGATCCTGCCTCAGCCTCCCCAGCTCTGGGATCACAAGTGTGTACCACCATGTTCAGTTTCAAGGCTGGTACGGTGCACCCAGGGTTCTGGGGGCCCACATGGCATGCAGTACTGGGAATCAAACTCCAAACCTTGCACTTGCCTGGTAGGTGCTTACACCACCAAGCTATCTCCCCAGCCCAAAATATGTTTTCAAGTGGAGTGTGGTGGCATACACAAGTAACCCCAGCCCTGTGGGAGGCTGAGACAGGATTGCACACTGGAACCCAGCCTGGGCAGTTTAGCAAACTGACAAAATCTCATCTCAAATTTAAAAGGGCTTATTGTGACATCTCTGGGTTGTTTCCAAATCCCTTTACAAAATGGGTATTTTCAAAGAATTATTCAGTGTACCATTTCAAAAATGATTAATTGGAAAGATTAATCCCTTTAAAAGTACTAAAACAGGGCCGGTGACATGGCTCGGTGGTCTAAAGCACCTGCCTAGGCAAGCTTAGGCAACCAGTTTGATCCCCAGCACCATATGCTGTGCCAGCCCACCCCCAGGGCAGGCTGAGCTGCCCATAAAAAAATAAAAAATAAAGGACATGTTTTCATTTGGGTACTGGGGCTTGATATCTCTGCCTTCTTAAGCTGTATCCCAGGTTCTTAAGATAGGTTCTCAGTCAAAAGGTCCCTGGTCTGGGCTGAAATTTATGATCCTCCCACCTTAGCCTCCCAGGACATTACTAGTATCCCAAGTGACAAGGGATTTCACCTAACCTTGAATCTACTTTAGACCATAGCTTCCCACCTTTGCCATGAATAAAAAGATTAGATCATCTTAGTTACAAAAACCTCAGCTTCAAAAGAAACCTCAACTGCATCAGAGCATGGTGCCCACAATCCCAGCATGTGGGGAGGCTGAGGCAGGAAGTCTAAGAAAAATACTGGGTCTGTGTAAGGCCCTATCTCAAACCTTAAAAAAAAAAAAAAAAGGGCTAGCAAGATACTTTGGCAGTCTAAGCAGTTGCCTGGCAAGTGTAAAAATCTGGGTTCAATACCAAGTACCATATGCTGTGCCAGCCCCAGAACCCTGTGTGTCTGAGCTAGCTGGCCACCAAAGCCAGGCATGGTGGTCCATGCTTGTAATCCCAGTGATGGGGAGGCCAACATAGGAGGATCACTGTGAGTCCGAATTGTGTAGTGAGACCCTGTACCAAATAAAGAATCAAAAAAGCTTTTAAGTCTTAAAAAAAAAAAAAAAAAAAAAAAAATCCAATTTATTTCTTTATGTATTTATGTATTTATGTATTTATTTTATTTATTTTTGTCTTTTTGAGACAGGGTCTCGCTATGCAGTTGAGGCTGGCCTTGAGCTCACTTTTGTAGCCCAGGCTGGTCTCAAACTCGCACCAATCCTCCTGCCTCAGCCTCCCGAGTGCTGGGATTACAGGCGTGAGCCACCACGCCCAGCTAAAAAATCCAATTTAATCACAGAAAAAAAAGAGTATCCTCTCAGGCAAGAATGGTTGCTTCCCCATGAATTTCAGCATTCCTTTTTCTAACTGACCTTGTACTCAGATCAAGTTTCTCCCTTACATGTGTAGAACATGCTTTGCACGCAGATATCAGGGATTGCACAGGACAGGCACCGCTCCCTGAATTCACAGTCCTCTCCTCCAGTGCTCTCCGGGCACTCAGCCCACAGCTAGGAAGCAGCAGGGTGATGCCAGGCTTGGTGCTGAGGGCGAGAGGTGGCACTGAACCAGCCATCGACCACACAGTGCTTTATTTCCATTCTTTTGGTATATGTGGATATCACAAAGGACATATACACAGCATCATCAGCCTGATCCTGACAGTCCTGTCTTGCAAGTCTGAATTTTCGATAGGCCTAAAGTGCATTCTCCTCTTTTTTAACTACTAGGAAATGAAGATGACTTTGTGCTTCTTTACACCACGGAGCAGTCAATACAGAGGCACCCCGGTGCTGGATAGTAACATGACCAATGAAGGATATTATGCTGCAGTGAAGCCTCTGCCTCCCGCACCGCCCTCCCACACGCAATGATGCGTACTTGCCATGTCAAGGGAGTGGCACATGCCCTACCGGTGCACTGTGCTGAAAAGGCAAAACGCTCAATGCTGTAGAGACTTCCCCACTTTTTACCCAGCACTTTTCTTTCCTTGCCCTTCTCCTTGGAGGCAAGAACTGGGAAGCCAGACCACAGATTGCACAAAAAAAGGTGTGAATGAACACAGACACATACAAAAACGTGCATCCTTGCTGCTAGTCGAAAGCGGCATTGGAGAAGTATTCCGACAGGAGCTGGAAAAGACGACAGAAAGTGAAGTATGACCTAGATAGAATATATTCCTAATTGCCAGTTTTGAACACCTGCTTAAAATACCAGAGTTGGAAGTATACAAAAATATACAGAACAATCATTACAAAAATAGTTCATATACATATATATATATAAAAAGGGGAGTTCCTCTGCTATTAATATTAAATAGAGCAAGATCTAAAAAGCACAAAGCCTCTGGGTCCTAGATTTAGAGCCGTGGAGCTTGTTCGAGGCCAGTGTAGTTGTTGTGGCGGCATGACACTTCGTAAGATGACCCAGAAGAGATCGACACAAACGACGACATGCTTTTGCTGCTGCGACTATAGGTTCACGGTTTCTTACGCCTGAAACAAGAAAAACCGTCATTTAGCACTGAGTTTAACCCGTAGCGACACAATCCTCACAAACCCAGAGAGACGAAAATTGCCATTTTCTTGGGAAACTGAGGTAGGAGGGTGGAGCCTGGGCCGCACAGCCCGTCTCAAAAACCAGAAGGATGGAGAATGTACGCTATTCCAGCGAGCAGGACTCCCCATCCTTACTTGTTGCAATTTCCCAAACTGCCTGAGGAATGCAAGTGTTTAAAAAGTTGTAGCTAGGGCCCGGCGGGATGGCTCAGTGGTCTAAAGCGCCTGCTTGGGAAGGCTTGGGCGGCTTCAGGGACTGCGGTTCGATCCCCAGCACCACATGCTGCGCCAGCCCTGCACTTGGGGTGGGCTGAGCGGGCCATAAAAATGAGTGAATAAACAAATACAGGTTCTGAAACAAGAAAAATAAATAAATAAAATTAAAAAAAAAATAAAATAAAAAGTTGTAGCTAGCCAGGTGTGATGGCACACGCCTGTAATCCCAGCACTAGGGAGGCTGACACAGGAGGACTGCCACAGCTTGAGGCCAGCCCCAACTATACAGGAAGGCCCATCTCAAAAAAATAAAAATGGAGGCCGGTGAGATAACTTAGTAGACTAAAACTCCTGCTTAGGCAAGCTCAGGAACCGGGGTTCAATTCCCAGCACCATATGCCACGCCAGCCCCCCCCCCCCAGGGCAAGATGAGCTGGCCACTGAGCCCAGGCCCAATGGTGCACCCCTGTAATCCCAGTGCTTGGGAAGCTGAAAGCAGGAGGATCACAAGACCGAGCTGCAAGGTGGAACCCCGCAACAACCACATACAAAAAATAATGTTGTAGAGATTACCAGAGTACAGAAAAATGAGACAAGAATGTGGATTTAATAGAGAGAAAAAAACGCAGCCCCTCCAGTGAACTCTGATGTTTGGTTGAATTTATGTGTTGAGCAAACGCAGCCTCCTATATCCAGCCCAGGAAGCAAGAATGAACCCCACGAAGCCACATCCTGCTCCACCCTTTGGCCCTGTGTTTGGCTGTAGGATCGCTGGTGGAACACAACGGAGCCACCACTCTCCCATCCCCTGCAGCTCCAATGGCTTCTCTGGCCATGCAAGCTTCCCAGCGCTGCGGGCACTGAGGAGCTCTGCAAGTCTGGCCCACACGTGCTTCGGGGCCCCAGCCCAGGGTGAGGGACTCACTTGGGCTGTGCGTGGTGCTGGTATCCTGGTCCCAGCTGAGACCCCGCTCGCATCTCCACGGCCATGGAGCACTGTGAAGACAGACAAGACGGGTCAGCTCCTCCCCGCCGAGCACTTCTAAGGCAAGGGCTCGAGAATGTGGAGGTGGCAGTGCTCTCCAGTGTGAGGAAGGCATCTGCTCTGGCGCAGTCCACCACAGGGACCACAAGGGCCACGGAGGTCATCCTAGGAACTACTTTCTGTACTAAGGGTGGGCGCTCCAAAGCGGGCAGCTGGGGCCAGAGCACAGGCTCTGGACGGCACTTGCACTCTTTCCTACGAGCCCTGTACCCCTGCTTCTATGGCCCCACCCTGCTGTTGTTACCCCTGTGACCCGTCCGCTCCATTCCTGGGCCCTGTCCTGCACACTGAGAACAGGGTCTCTGCCCAGAGCAGCCCTAGCCAGACACACACACTCCCTGGTATAGGCATAGTCCCCAGGCTGCACTGGCACCATGAGCCGGGCCTCAGCATCTTCAGAGGTCAGAAGAGCTGGGTGTGGCGGTGTGCACCTGTCATCCCTCACTCAGGAGAGTGTGGCAGGGATATCTCAGGAGTTCAAGGCCAGCCTGCTCTACTTAGTGAGACCCTGTCCCTAAAAACCAGAGGGGGTAAAGAAAAATCAGGAACTGCCATAGTGGTGGAGCAGAAAGCCTGACATGCCTCCTGAGCTAGCGGAGAGCGAGTGTTCACCCTACCCGCGTCTCTACGTCAGTGGATTCCAACTCCATGCCATCTGGTTGTGCAGGTGCTGCCGCCGAGGAGCTTCGCTTGCGACTACTAAAAAGGGACAACAGGATGCCACGGTCACGTGTGTGCCTCATAACAGGAAGATCCTAGGCCCAGGAAAGCCAGCAACAGCCATGGTGATTGGATGACGCCTCCCACGGGTGTCCTGCTCTCCTCAGTGAAAAAGTGGTTAAAAGACAGGCTCCCCCAAGAGCTCACTCACCCGCCTGGCGACTGTTGTTTTAGGGTCTCGATACCCGTAAATTGCACAGCTTGTCCGCCACCCCTTGTTTTATATACATCACCCTGAAGCCAAGAGAACAGGCCATGGTTATGCGTGGAAACATCTGCATAATAAATGCACGTGTATCACATTTTACAGTCACCTTGCGATTCTACCATCTTCTCCAGACTCCCACCCACAAGACCAGATGGCACGGGGGCTGCCGAGCACACAGAACCAGCAAAGCTGAGTTCGTCTCCCGCATCCACACCCCTGGTTGAGGGGAGAGGAGACGCTATAAGCTTTTGTTCTACCCGTAATTTAAAAACTAAACTGCAAGCTGGCTGTGATGACACATGGCTGCCACCCGGCAGTTAGGAGGCTGAGGCAGGAGGACTGAAATTGAGGCCAGTGAGGACTACAGCATGGGATCCTCCCTCAGGCCAAAAGGGCCAGGGCAATGACAGTGAATTAAGGATCAAGGGAGCTGCCAGAGCTTTCTGCACACTCCTGGGTACCATGCCTACCCTTTCAGCTGCCTTCCATCTATAAACAGCAGTCTTACTCTTAGCTATTTTTTAAAAAATTTATTTAAACTTATGTCATGGCCAGCTCAGCCTGCCCTGGAGAGTGGGGCTGGCGCAGCATGTGGTGCCAGGGATTGAACGTTGGTCCCTGTGGTTGCCTAAGTAGGTGCTTTATTTTTTATATTTTTGTCTTCTTGAGACAGGGTCTCCCTATGCAGTTCAGGCTGGCCTTGAGCTCACTTTCTGTAGCCCGGGCTGGTCTCGAACTCGCACTGATCCTCCTGCTTCAGCCTCCCAAGTGCTGGGACTACAGGCGTGCGCCACCATGGCCTGGCCCTAAGTAGGTGCTTTAGACTACCACTGAGCTATCTTGCCGGCCCCGCTCTTAGCTATTTCTAAGTACTGTCTTCTAAACTAAACTTTAGGGTTTTGTTTTAGATGACTGTCTTATTTACCTAAGGGTCCCATGATCTGAGGAAAGAAACTTCTATAGACATCGAGTCTCTTTCCAGAGGGAGCTCAATCTTAAATAACTCTCAGGGGCCAGACTTTAATACAGGCTTTCTGTCTGGAACAGCAAAGGTGCAAGGGTCTGGGCTGCCAAACTGTCCAGGCCAGGCTCCAATTTCCCATTCTCTTGCCTCAGCCTCACGATGCCCAGCCTAGGGTTACTTTTTTAAGTTGGAGCTACATGATACAGGATAAAGTACACCAGGGGTCGGAGTTAAGATGAAACCTATGACTAGTATCAGCAGATTCCGTCCCGATTTAGCAGATTTGCAATGCAGACAGTTAAATTTGCTGCTGAGAAACATCACACCAAACACCCAGTTATGCCCCAGCTTGACACGGACAGGTCATCAGAATAGCAGCAGGGGAAGGACTCCTCCTGGCTGAGGTTTCAGAGTGAGTTTGCTCCCGTGAGCACCGTTCTTTACCTTAATGAGCTTAGTCTCAATCTCCCCATCGGAGGCTAGTTCCTGGTGGGTCAGCATGTACTTCTCACACTTAGCTAGCGCCTTTTCACTGGGAACAGACACCGTGATGGCGCGGGGCACCTGTGGCTGCATGACTGTCTCGTTGTGCACGTTAGAGGCGGGCTTATGATCTACCCATCTCTCCCCTGCAGAGCGGGATCGTCTGCGTCGGACACCGATGGGAGGTGCGTTCTGAGCAGGTTGGAAGAGGCATTGAGAGACAAGGACAGCCCAGAATTAATGGAGAGGTATTATTAGAAGTGCAGCAGGCTCGGCTACGCTGGCGGACAGCAGCAGAGCAGACCTCGGCCAAGGCCAGGTGTCACTTACAAAACCAGAACCTTCTTGCCCTACTTCAACACGGAACCGACACCTCTTTTCCTGCCAGCTTGTATGTTACGTATTCCACCTCCAAGTCCACTTCTCTTTTCACTGAAGGACGAAAGGAGGAGTTGGGGTCATTCTAGTCTCTTTAGTTTGGGTAGGGGGTGCAGCGCAGGTCATTCACTCTGCATTTTTCAGCAAAAATCGATATTCATACCTGCTTCTTTCTGTGAGACAGCCTACAATCTATTGGATCAGCAAGTCAGTGGAAAACACCAGTGAGACCAGTAAACGCCCCAAACATGTCGTAAGCACCAATACAGGAGAAAACACTCCTTACATATACTACGGAAATGATCCTTGACAGTCTAGCCTTCACATTCCTTAGACAAAGAGACAAAAATACAAGCTCATGGTGCTGCAGAGGGCAAAAATGCTGAAAGACACAAGTTCTAACAAGACCCTCCATGTAACATGACTAAGGCAATGGGAAGCACTGCTGAGCCCTTTCAGTTAATATTTTTAAGTCTCAAAACAGAGCTCCATGAACATTACAGCAATGGCTAAAATATAGCAACTCTTTCCCTCCATAGCATCATATCAGTTCTAAGAATCGAAGACTAGATTCTCTGTCATACAGTAACAAAGGAGCTGCCTCCCATCCAGTGCCACAGAGGTTAGAAGAAGTGACATCCAGCACTTAGCCTATGAAAAAAAACTTCACATCGGTGACAGAGTTAACGGCTTGGAGCAATTGTGTGAGCATCTCCTGTTGATAAGATTGAAAGCACATGGGAAAGATCCACCCCCGGCCAAAGCCTCCCAAGCTGGCCAGGGATGTGGACCTCGGCTTCGAAATGCCCATCTGGAGAACTCAAGCATTCTCCCTGGAGGCTTACAAAAAAACAGATGTGGCACCGCTCAACTGATACAAGAAAACACAGCCAATGTAACCTGCAACTAAAGATACCTTCCTTGGGGCAGGGACCAAACCATGCTCCTGACAGGGCCTGACCAACAATGACAAGAAGTCTGGCCCTTGGGATGGGCCATTCAGCAGAGGTGAATGCTCCAGAATCCAGCAGGCAATAACAACATTCTGCATTAGGCTTTTGGGAGCCTTCTTTCTAACAGAAATACTAGCGTATGTTTCTTAGCTTCAGACTACAACTCAGTCCACCTGTTTTTTGTTTGATTTTTTTTTTTGCCCAACAAATCTGGACGTAGGATACCAAC
Source organism: Myocastor coypus (assembly GCA_004027025.1). NCBI lineage: Eukaryota > Metazoa > Chordata > Mammalia > Rodentia > Myocastoridae > Myocastor > Myocastor coypus. Next base: position 12,210 of record PVJA010033016.1, read on the forward strand.
TTTAGGTAACTTCTGCTGCACTTCTTTTTTTTTTTTTTTTTTTTTTTTTTTTTTTTTTTTTTTTTTTTTTTGTCTTTTTGAGACAGGGGCTCGCTATGCAGTTCAGGCTGGCCTTGAGCTCACTTTGGTAGCCCAGGCTGGTCTCGAACTTGCACTGATCCTCCCGCCTCAGCCTCCCAAGTGCTGGGATTACAGGCATGCACCACCACGCCCGGCCTGCTGCACTTCTAAGAGGCTTTTGATTTCAAGGGGAAAGTTAAAGCACCTCTCGTAAATCCTCTTCCATATTTCAAGGCCAAATTGGGTATTTCATTACTCCTGGCTAGGTATAGCCAGGCTTCAAACAGTTTTTAGTCTACACATGGCCATGAAATAAGGAGATTGACTAGAGTTGATCAGAAGACCATTCACCGTAATTTTCCTAAAAAGGTTTAAAGCAGTTGTCTTAATTTGGTACCAGGAATCAAAACTTGGGACCTTGCGTCTGCCTGGCAGGTGCTGTGCCACTAAGCTGTATCCCCGGCCCAAGGCAAACTGTGCAGAGAACATAAGCAATTTTGGAAGCATCTATTGATAGGTGCCTTGGAATTCACTATTGTTTTAGTAATGACTAATCAGGGCACCTAGGTTAAAATCTAAAGCAAATATTTACTCAAAGACCAATGTATTGGAAGAAAAGTTTTAAAATAGCCATATTAAGATTTTACTAAGCAGAAATGGTACAAAATTAACTTGGTCCCTCTATTTAGATTCAAAGAAAACTATCTTAGTTTCTAAGAAAAAAATATGAAAGCAAGTTTATTATTTAAACACCCTCAAATCAGGCAAGCTGTTTATAATTTGAAATAAAAGCTTCAAGACTAAAAGCAATTTTTTGGATATAGAAGCCATCGATAAGTTTCAAATTTACTCACCGAACTTTCCTAACAGCCAATGTCATGGAAAAAAAAAAAGAAAAAGAAATGTAGGGGGCTATTTTATATTACTAGGGTTTAATGAGACACTTCATGCGTGCACTGTAGTTACCTTGAGAATATGATGGGCTGAAATAGAAGAAAAGCCAATACTGGGGCCACCCGAGAGGTCAGAAGCTATTCAGTTAACTCCATAGGTGTGATCTGTTGGTCGTGTAGGACAGGGGCCTCGCTTTAAACATGAAGTCTTGCGAACTGTGACTGACTCCCCAAGGACTTAGGGGAGGTTTCCGTCACGATTGGGAAATCGAGGGAAGGGGAAAAGAATGGCTACCCATGCCTTCAACCTTCTTTGGTTTTCAAATGTTTTTAGAATAGCAGCTTGAGAAAACAACTTTATAAATTAGACTTGTTAAAAAAATAAATAAAAAATAAATTAGACTTGTAACACGACAAGAAAAGGATTTTAAAATGAAGTTTCGCAAGGGATAAAGGGGTTAGGGGGATAGAATGTGCACACTGGGACACTTCTATTTGAGCCGAGAAGCTTGGTGGTAGAGTTTGGCCTTAGTGTGTGTCAGCTCTGGGCTTTCGTCCCCAGCACCAAAAAAGATAAAAAGATAAAAAAGCATGAAGATGGTCCTGCTGCCAATTCTGTGCAAAGCTCGCCAACTTCGGCAGCTGCAAAACACAGGCTGTTCCGGGACAGCCAAACTGACCACGTCTATTGAGCGCACATCGGGAGCCAGATGTGTTCGAGCTATTTCCCATGAGCTCAGCCTGGATTTCAGGGTGATTTGGTCTTTCAAATTAACTGACAGAAAACTTCAACCCTGTTCACAACGCAGCCCGCCCACCTTTCCATTGACTCAGGGAACCGAGTTACAAAAAAGGCAAAGGAGATCCGATCTACTGCTACGAGGACGCTTGGCACTGACCCTGCAGCTGGGCTCCTCCTGCACATCCATCTCGTTCCTGGACACAGGAACTACTTCCCTGCCTTCCGTCCAGTATATCCCCCGCCTTCTGTCTGACACGAAACAAGCTTTGCCTTGCTCTGGCTCCTGCTGCCTACGCCTTGCAATGGACGTGGCACTGCCGGGCATGTTGTAGGCAGGGATTCTCTGCTCCCATTCCGACACACAGGAAGCCACAGAAATGCTGCTCCAAGAGTTAGAACGCCTATGGAGCTGGGGCTGGCTCATGAGTTGCTGGCCGGTGGAAATCTGAGCAAGAGAGTTACTAGGACGCTAGAAAAAGTGGAGAGACGTTAGTGAGCGAGATGAAAAAACGGAGAAACAGTTCATTACTTTTCTATCATTTTAGCACAAGAAGGTGTTGGGAACTATGATGTGGGGGGCACTAAGTATTTAAACTAGATTTTTAATGTTTTTCAGAAGGGCTTTTAAGAAATGTTATCCATCACATAAAGCATTGGATTCTTATAGAAAGACCGAGAGTTGAGCAAGTTCTCTAGGGCAAAGGTGCTGTACAGCAGGTGACTTACAACTGGTGACGCAGAGGCCGACCTGCGAGTGGCATTTTCTTGGCCCCGATCCCGCTCCCGGGCAGGTCTCTGTGGTTTTTCCATTTTGGGCTCAGTCACGATAGCTTTCAGCTGTTTCAGCTTTTCGTCCTTGACCCAGAGTTGGTTTTGCATCTCCAGCTGTGTGGCTGCCACACGGCGGTCCTACGGACGATGGCCAGCAGCGCCTGGTCAGTGGCATCCAGCCAGGGCACCCACCCACCCACCCACCCACCCCGTCGCTTGCAGCAAGCTGCCCAACCCTGGCAGGAGTCCCGGAAGGGTGAAACTCACGCATTCTTTTTGCCACTTGGTTGTCATTTCAGCCACCATGCCTTGCAATCTGGTTTCCAGCCTGCACTGCTCCGAAATTTGTCGCTGAAGTTGCTGATTCTGGTTTTCAAGTTCCTGTTGCAGATTACGCCTGTCTTTTTCATATATGGATGTTGTTTTCTCTAAAATTTCAATCTGGGAAAGTAGACATTGTTTTTAACCATCGGTGCATGAGCAGTTCACATGGCTCTAAAGTAATCTTTCTAAGGAACTGGGGAGATAGCTCTGTGGCACAATGTCTGACTGGCAAGTGCAAGATTATGAGTTCGAACTCTAGTCCCGCAAAAAAATAAAAATAAAAATAAAATAATCTTTCTAAATTCCTTGTGGAAGCACAACTGTGGAAAAAAAAAATTTAAACTCTTTCTGAAATTTCATATAAATTTCTGTATCTGCATTCCCAGAAATGAAATCTTATTAAATAAGCTCCTCGCTGAAAAAAAAAAAAAAAATCCTTTTTTCCTTAACACTTTCCCCTTTTTTTAAAGACAGGGTCGCGCTGTACAGTTGAGGCTGGCCTTGAGCTCACTCTGTAGCCCAGGCAGGTCTCGAACTTCCAACGTCCTCCTGCCTTAGGCTCCTAAGTTCTGGGACTGCAGGCATGCGCCACCACACCCAGCTGACATTTGTTAGGCAAGTTTCAGAAAAAGAGAAAATAGTGCAAGAAGTGTCTCACTGACTCTCAGATGAGACTGAGCAGTGCCAAAAATGCACACTAGGGGGATCTGGAGTCTGCCCTCCTCCTAGGCCATCTGTAAATCAAATCTACATCTACTCAGTACTCAGTTCCTGCAGCTTTCAAGGAACCAAATGGGCACTTTTCCATTATCCACATAAGCATTATTATTATTTTTTTTAAGGAAATGTAAGAAAAAAATATTTGTAATAACCCAGCAATCTTGGAGAGGGGATGAGGCCAGACAGTGACAAGTGACCACCAGGAGCAGCCTGCGCTGGCACCATGGGTGCGGGAAGGAACCCAGGGAGAGACAGCGCCGCCCTGCCGGCACAGACCTCGCGGTGGGACCCCTCGCCCACCTTGTGCTCCAGCGTCTTGTTCTTCTTCTCCAGCTGTTCGATTTCCATCCTCTGGCCTGCTAGGAGCCTTTCTTTTTCACTCAGTTTTCCTTGACTGTAGTTTTCTTTATTTCTAACGGTATTTTCAAGTTCTTGTAACAAGGCACTGAAAGCGCTAGCTGAAAGAAAAGCATGCGGACCAAGCTTTACCCGGATGCAAAAGAGCCAGAGGGAGCTACCACGAGACACTAGAGGGAGGTGGCTTGCAGCAGGCGCTACCCTGAGCAGCAGGCCGGAGGTGGGGGGAGATCCTGAGGGAACCAGGAGCTGGAGCCTCAGCTACAGAAGAGACTCGTGGAAGTTTCCTTCCTTCTTCCCTCACTTCGTTTTTTTTTTTTTTTTTTTTTTCTTTCTGAGACAGGGTCTCGCTATGCAGTTCAGGCTGGCCTTGAGCTCACTTTTGGAGCCCAGGCTGGTCTTGAACTTACACCAATTCTCCTGCCTCAGCCTCCCAAGTGCTGGGATTACAGGAGCTCACCACCACGCCCGGCCTTCCCTCACTTCTTCCCAAACATTTGGTCCAGGTCTCCTTGGCCTCCCTATGCGACCCCAGCTGCCTTCAAACTCATGACCCTCTTGCCTCAGCCTGCTGAGCTCTGGGATGACCGGTGTGCCAGAAGCCCTCTGTCTAATGCTGAAGAGGCTCATGCCACACTACATGCCTCTCTCAGCGACTTGCAGGCACATGACGCGGTTCCAAAGTGCAGAAACAGAAACGGCTTCTGACTTCGAGATCAGCTGGCCCTGAGGGGCGACCCCAGGGATGCCAGTTACTACTCACCCTGCCTGGCAAACTCATCACTCATGACTTGTCGCAGGTGATGCCGCTTCTCCAAGCTCTCAATCAGTCTTGGGAGTGTCTGCTCATCATTGATGTCCAAAATCTCGCACAGTGGCAGAGGTGGGAAACTCTGCAGACCCAGCTCGGTGGTCAGGGCTTCTGGGTCAAATCACATGAAACGAAAAAATTACACAGGAGAGAAAAGCTTGTTAAGTATGCTAAGGCACACGTAGAGCCAGAGGCACAAGTCACAGTGTTTCTAGCAGTGCTCTAGCCTCACTGCCCAGTTTTCTTGGGGGGGGTGGGGGTGAGGAATTAGTTCTTAAAAAGACAGAATGTACATAGTTGCCTTATAGAAAATAGAGTTTTCAAAGCTTAAAGAGCCAGGTCAAGCCCATGGGTAGGTGCCACCAGGCCCCCTCGTACCGTCTCCGAGGCCTCCCCGCATCTGGTTTCTGAACCGCCTCTCGGACAGCAGGCCACACCCAGCCTTGTCCACGGCTTTGGCAACTTCCACCTCTTGGGTCACCTCTGCGAATCTCATGACTTGCTGCAACACAAAACAAATGTGGTCTGTGAAAGATAAGCGTCTCTGAGTCGCTCAGAGGTCACTGCACGAAGCGAAAACAGACTGGCTATTAGCTCCCTTCTGCATCCAGGGGCTCTGTGTCAATTTAGGTAATGCTCAAAGTGCAACCTTCAGTCTCTCTTGTAAAACAAAACGATTTGCATGGGATCAACAAGGGAAAATTACCAGGTTTTCTTCATAATCTGTGGTCTTCGGATTGACACACACAACCATACGCACTTTCCCTTCTCCGTCAAAATAGTTCTTAAACAGATGAGTTAACTTTGAATCTCGGTACGGAACCATCTGCAAGAACATTCAGGTGTCAGTGCCCAGGGCGGCCGCACGCATGGAACACACACGGGGTCCACGCGGCTGCGCCTGACCTTGTTCACTCCGTACATCTGGTTTTCCCTCAGGATCTCCATGCACGTTCTCAGTGTCATCAGGGACTGATTAATGTTACCTGGCAGAGAAACAGAGAAACGAAGAAAGGCCGAGAAATGAAGGGCATTGGACAGCAGTATAGGAGCCACAGTGCGTCGTAGGTGCATGTAAAAATATTGCAACTTCAGATTGATGGGCATTATAAATTTTCCTGGCTCTATTAAAGAGCGGTCTATGCACGGTCCAGATTTTTTTCCCTTCTTCTTTTTTTTTTTTTTTTTTTGGTCTTTGTGAGGCAAGATTTCTCTATGCAGTTCAAGTTGGCCTTTAGCTCACTTTTGTAGCCCAGGCTGGTCTTGAACTCACATCAATCCTGTCTCAGCCTCCCAAGTGCTGAGATTATAGGCACACAACCCTCCCCCTCAAAAACTGGCAGGGATCCTCCTGCCTCTGCCTCTTGAGTGCTGGGATTAAGTTGTGTGTTTTGCCACACCCAGCCAGACTGTGTTTCTACATTAGTTTCTACATACTTCTTTTTTAAAAATGTTACTTTAAAGAAAAAATTATGTATTTGGTACCAGGCCCCGCTATACAGTTCAGACTCATACTGATCCTATTTCAGCCTCCCCAGTGCTGGGATTACAGGCATGTGCCCACCAAGCCCAATTTTGGTAACCCAGATCTGGGGTGGGAGGGCACGTCCAGCATGTGGTACTGGGGACGAACCCAGGTCTTTACACTTGCCAGGCCAGCACTTAAGACCACGGATCTATATCTATGTAGGTTAGAAATCATCCTTAGGGTTTCTATTAAAAAGCAGCATTACATGCAATGCCCCAGGAGGTCTCTCCAGTTTTTTAAAAGCACATACATCAGGGCCCGGCAGGATGGCTCAGTGGTCTAAAGCGTCTGCTTAGGAAAGCTTGGGTGGCTACAGGGACCGCAGTTTGATCCCCAGCACCACATGCTGCGCCAGCCCTGCCCTCAGGGTAGGCTGAGCCGGCTATAAAAATAAACAAACAAAAGTCTGAAACAAGAAAAAAGAAGCACATACATCAGATGTAGGGGTTTCATGTCCCTTACTGAAAGAACCCTCAAGCAGGACCATTGCAAGGGGCACTAGCTCCTTCAAGTTGAAACCACCCTCTGGTCCCTGAGGAACCAGGCAACACTGTGCCCTCTGCATCTTGAGCAAGGCCTGCTAACAGCATAGTGTTATTTCCGATCAACCTTGTCTTGATTATTTTTTCATATATATATATATATATATATATATATATATATATATATATATATATATATTTTTTTTTTTTTTTTTTTTTTTTTTTTTTAAGGGAAGGGTCTACAGGTTATTCAGAGTCTCACTACTAGATTGGACTCAGTGATCCACCCGTTTACAGCCTCCCAAGAGCTGGGACCACAGGGGCACATCACCATGCCCAGTCTCAACTGTCTCAGTGTGTCCTTCGGGTGGGGCCTGCATGGCAAGCCTGGGACTGAACCCCAGCCCTGGCTCCTGGTTGCAGGCACTTAAATCTGCTGAGCTATTTGGCCAGCCCTTTGTCTGGATTTTTTAGCAAAGGCAAGCTCGACAGATTCCTCAGGCCTCTAAGACCACAGGTGTAACCTGATCAGACCCAAGTGCACCTGAAAAATGCATTCATTTTGGAACCATGTTAAGGACAACTGGCTCCACTGCATTCTGGTCACCTCTGGCTTACCAAATAGGTGGGTGAGGACTAAGCTGAAAGGTCAGCAACCACGGCTGTGCGTGGTGGGGTACGCCTGCACTCCCCGCACTCGGGAGGCTGAGGCAGGAGGATGAAAAATAAAGGTCAGTGACCCTGCTTCAGTGACGCTAGCTTGGCATAACGTAACTTATCTGAAATGGAGATAATTATGCCACAGCTGCCACTGACAGCGCAACAGTGAACTGGCAACGCAGGGTCCTAAAAGCTGTAGCAGTGAGCTTAGCACCCACCTGCTTCCCGCAGCCTGTTCCCTTCCGCTTTGGTCCGGTTAGTTCTCTCGCTGCCAGCAAGGTCGACTAGGAACAGCTGGCTTAGCAAGATGTGCTCTTTTTCCTAGAAGGGATCACAAAGCCAACAACCTACAGTGAGTTATGTTGGCTCACAGCGTCCTTGAGATAGAATCAAGCCGATGGTCACCAAGTACTAATGAATGCGATGTCTGTGTGACGCCCCCCACGCAGGGCACGTGGGAGATGCAGGACACACATCTCCCAGGAGCGCGGCTGTAAGCGTATGGTAAACGCACTCCCAACACGAACCACTACCATCTGCTGTCTGGTCTCCCTCTGTCAGGAGATGCGGGCTCCCTGGCCGCAGGGACTCAGACTTCACCACCTCCCCTCCCGCACCCTACACCTCTTCCTGTGAAGTGAGTCATAGGAAACCGAGTGTCCTGAGTGACTTGGCTCATACCCCATCTCTGGCTGGGAAGGGTTCCCTGAGCAGCTATCGCATCTGTTGCTGACTGTACACCAAGCACTGCGTCATGAACTTAATAAACATCACATCTTTTAGTTTCATAATCTTTTCTTTCCCCGTACTTGAGGACTGAAACTGGGGCCTTCACACACTAAGCTACACAGCCCCAGCCCTTTTATAGTTATTATTCTGAGAAGGGCCCCAACAGGCCCCACCAGTTGCCCAGGGGGAGCTGAGCTTGCTGCGGATTTCCTGCTCCAGTCTCCCAGTGTGCTGGGATTATAGGTTTACAGGTTACCACCACCACACGACCTTGGAGATGGTATTACAGTATTAGACCATTATGGTTCAGCCAGGCAGCTGGTAAACAGGAATAAGAGTTCACATCCCTGCCAGGCGTAGTGGTGCACACCCCTGTAATGTCAGAACTTGGGAGGCTGAGGCAGGAGGATTGTTGCAAGATTGAGATAGCCTGGGCTACAAAAATGAGTTCAAGGCCAGCCTGAGCTACACAGCAAGACCCTGTCTCAAATTCAAACTCAAACACACACACACACACACACACACACACACGTCTGCCATATTGCTTCTTGCTGCCACTATAAACCATTGTCACAACTGCATGACACAGTATTCTGATTGCAGTTAAACAGCTTAAAGTTATGGACTGGGTACTGAGGTGCACACACCGTTAACAAGGCCGTTAGAGCACCCTGGGTTTGGCAATAAGGAGCAAGCAGCGGTGCAGTCCCCAGCGCCCACCTGCCAGAGCAGAAGCAGCAGCGGCTCTGGGTGCTGGCCGCCCACTAGCTGCAGTCATGATGGGAAACCAACTGCTGACATTTAAAATTTTATCTCTAAGTCCAGAAGCTGAGGGCTGAGGGCTGAGGCCAAGAGCAAGCCCGTGCGCTGCCTGTCACCTGCAGGACGTTGTCTCTGTCTGCGTCCAGCGGAGCCTTCACTAGTTTGATGTTGAACACGCTGTGGGAACGGCTGGACTCCTGGTTCAAGTGCGTGTTGGCAATGCGTCTTTTTGTCTGGCCTATGACGACAGAGCAATCACTGATCAGCCCTGAATCATGCCGTGTTACACACATACCAAGGCATCAGCAGGACTGCTGTCGCATCTTGGGGTCAACCCGTTACTTTATGCTCCCCTCATGGTGCTGCTGACCTCTCCAGAAAACTTCAAAAGCTTCCTCAGTAGATTTCACTTCCACCTGAGTGCAGCCTGCAACATACATGTTATGGTTCTTATCTTCTCGCAGCATTTTAGACTGTGGCAGTCTACAGAGAGAGAAAGAGGTTAGAGTCCTCGACCAGGAGGCACCAACATGTCCCGACACCTACAGCCACGTTGCTCGGCAACCCTAGGGCTGCCTAGATAAGAGCCCAGGGAAAAGTGAGAGTATGCGTTAGGGTGTGCCGGAGGAGGGGGCTCAGTTGGGTTAGTGACATGGTAACAGGAAGCTGTTCTGTCGCAAAAGCGCTGCTCTGGGTCACTAACAAAGCACAAAAACAGCCCTAGAAACTAGAGCAAAGCAGGGCAGCAGTGACATCCCAGGCACAGCCTCACACCCCAGCGGTTCCGCTCTTGGCAGCAGCGGCCCCCACACAGATGACACAGCCCAACTGCTTCTTCCAACAGCGGCAGCAGTACCATTTCCAAAGACAGTTCCAGGAGCCAGGAGGCACCAAGGGAGCAGCCTGCCCGGCGCCAGCAGAAACCTACATGCACACAAACATGCATGGCCGCCAGCCGCTAGCCTAACTACACCCTCAGCCTCAGGAACAGGACAGCGAGCGCCATCACATACGCAAAGTCTGTGCTGCTCCCGGGGTTCCTGCAACTGTTCCACCTACCAAAGGAATGAGGTAAATGCTGCAGCCCAGACTACACAGAGAATAGCAGTATTGCTCCATTGCATTAAAAACCCTGAAGAAGGAAAGTGTCAGGCATGGTCATGCCCACTGGCAGTCACAGCACTGGGGAGGCCGAGGCAGAAAGACTGCCTCAAATTCAGCACCAGCTTGAAATACACACCAAGACCCTGCTCCCCAAAACTGGAAAACAAGCTGGACACGGTGGTGCATCCCTACTATCCCAGCGCTGGGTAGGCTGAGGCAGGAACATTACTTCAACCGTGAGACATACCTGGGCTATATATATAGTAAGCTCAAGGCCACCGGAACTATGAAGCAAACTGTATTACATGAACAGTACAAGTTAACAGCTTGGAAAAGCAGGACTAACAGCACCCTACAGAATTAAGTCTGACAGGCACCCTTGTAAACTCATTCGAAGACATACACAGGACGGTCCGCAAGCACACAGGTACTTCTGATGCTCTTCTGTTGCATAACTTAATCAAGACAGGGTCCTTTGAAAGAATCCCAGTTTAAACCACCAAACAGAACTGTGGCACACGGGCCAACGTGGAAGCCACAGATGATATCACCCACATTTAGGAAAGTGGATACCCACAAAGCCAGGTCAGAACACCCAGCAGCCTGAAGCAAACAAGAAAGTATAGTAGTAAGTAACATCAGCAATGAAAACCAGTTAGGGCCAGCCTTAGGGCCTTGTGATCCCAGCACTCTGAGAGGCTGAGGCAGGAGGACAGCAAGGGTGAGCAATGAATGACCTGGCAAGACTTCATCTCAAGAAACAAAATGAGGAGGGACAGCTGGGGCTGCAGCAAAATACAGAGGCCCTGTATTCAACCCCCACTACCAGAAAACAAAAAACACTTGTAAGCCGTTTTTTGTCTTTGAGATAGGGTCTCAGTTCACTCCGGCCTTGAGCTGTGTAGCCCAGGCTGGTCTTGAACTTGCAGTAATCCTCTTGCCTCAACCTCCCCAGTGCTGGGATTACAGGCGTGCGCCACCATGCCTGGCAAGGTTTTACTGTTTCACATGTTATAAGCCCAATGCTTTTTTTTTTTTTTTTTAATTTTTTATTGTTTAAACTTAACAATGGTTATATTACATATTTTCATCATCAGATCAGTTTAGATTAATATATATAGGTATATAAGATTGATCAAACAATTAAACATTAACCTTCCTAAATTCACATTACTTTTTTTTTTTCTTTTCCCCCTTCTTTTTTTTGCAAGTTGACATATTGCATATTGTCCTCACAATCATTCTACAGAGTGCTGTGTGTGGGCATGACCCACCTCCCTATTGATGTTGCATAGAAAAAAGAAAGAAAGAAAAAAAACAGGAAAGAATATACTTCTCTTTGGACTAAGAGGAAGCAGATACATACACAGTCAAAGGTTTTGCAATTGCAGTGTGCCACCAGTGAAGCTTGTGATGTTGGAGGCTATTGAATCTAAGCCTCCTAAAGCTCATCTCACCAATCTAGCTCTG
>PVJA010033017.1:0-23656 GCA_004027025.1 Myocastor coypus
TGTGTGTGTGTGTGTGTGTGTGTGTGTGTCTGTGTGTCTGTGTGTGTGTGTGTGTGGTGTGTACAGGCGTCATACTCTAAATAAAGTAAGTCATAAAGCCAACACAGATTTACGCACTGAAATCTCCTCCTACTCTGCTCCCGCTGCAAGGAATCAGATCTCACATCTCACAATGTAAAAGGTCCAGACACAAAGGAATAGTAACCCTGTGTCACTATTACAGTTACCCAATATAACCGACAATCTATTCTAGACTTATTATTGCTATTAATTTTAAGTTGATATTTAGACATACCTTGTCTTAATTTATCATTGTGCTCTAAGGGAAATTTTATCTGATCCACTCAACCCACTACTACTACTATTGCTGACAGTTATAACCTTTAGTTTAATTTTTAAGAAAGTTTATTGTGGAAATTTATTAACCTATTACAGGCAATAGTTAACTGAGTGGCATTAAGATTTATCTTAATGTTTGTCTGTTTGTCTATCTATCTGTCTATCTGTCTATCTATCTACCTGTCTATCTACCTATTATCATTATCATCTATCCTTTTCCTGCCAAGCATGACACTCATTCAGAGTCACATACCCTGCCTAGGAGGTCAGGTGGTTGCTTAGTGACGTTCCCTCTGTCCCTAAAGAGTTCATGTGCCAGTATGTTTATTTATGTTTATTCAAGTAGATATGCCATGTAAATTTAGTCCTTGACATGCAATTCTGGAAATTGAATCTCTTTTAGATAGTTCACTGGTTCTAAAGCCTACCAACAGTGTATTGGTTAGTCTCCACTCAATCAGGCTGCCAGGTGCAGCTTTTCCTACGGGACTGAATTTCTGTGTTGTTATTTCAATCCCAAGTAAAGCCACTTGCATTTTGATAGATGGAAACTCATGATTACCCGTCGCAGCAACTTTCACAGACTTGTCATTAAATTGCTGTTTCTCTTCCTCTGCTATTCTAACAGCGACTCCAGGAAAAAATGGAATTGTAAATAAAACGAAACTGTATCATGTATGCGCCATTAAACACTGACTGTTGTTATTTTTCTTTTATTCTACATCAAAAAACAATACAGTTATAATTGTGTACAAAATGTCTACTATTTTCTCTTTACAGTGTCATCATTTTAATACTCTGGACTACCCAGAGATGTCATATTTCACAAAACTTATTCAAAATTGGTTGCTACCATAGGTTAGGACCTTGTGCAACGACTATCAATATCCTATTTAACTGAAGAACGATGATATTCTCAAAGGCTATTTTTTTGTTGTTCGGTGCATTTGTGCTTTCTTTTTCATTTATGTCTTCCTTCATCTGATTCACATTATGCAACCATCAGTGCTCATTCCTTGATCTGCTTCTTTATGATCATCATTAAATTCTACCTTTCTAGAAATATAAACAAAAAGCACAAAGATATTGCTGTTAGGAAACTGAGAGTTGGGCCAGTGAGACGACTCAGTAGTCTAAAGCCCCTGCCTAGACAAACTTAGGCAAGTGTAGGGACCACAGTTTCATCCCCAGCACCAAATGCCCCATCGGTTCCACCCCAGGGTGTTCTGAGCTGGCTAGAGCTCGAGCATAGAGGTGCATGCCCGTAAACGCAGCACTGGGTAGGCTGAACGCTGGAGGATCATCGTGAGTCTGAGTTGCATAGTGAGACCCTACAACAACCAAGTACATTAAATTAATAATGGTAATAATAATAATAATAATAATAATAATAAAGAATATCAGTTAAAACATACTAACATTAAATACAGGACCTCCCTTACTATTCCAGATCAATTAAATAAATATAGACAGAAATTTTCCATATTTTCCCTAAAATTTATTTCTCTAGATTGCCTCTAGTACCATGTAAAACACTATAATTTTATCATAGTTTCCCCATGTCTCTGAATCTGCCAGAAATATTGACCTCATCGTAAATCTCTAAAGAATAAACTTATAGAAGTTTCATTTATTTATAATGATATAAATTGCTTTATAAATCTTTGCTGCAGTACAATAATTTTAGTGAAGAGAATGATTCTTCAGTTACAGCAATCTATAAATGCAGGTGAGATCCACAACTGAGTATCGCTGAACACTGTGAGGCCAGCTTCAATTAGGAGACTGATCAGACCAAATACTGGCCATGATGTAACAGAATTTGAGAATTGCAATCCATGCTCCTCTGATAGGAATATAAAAAAATCACACAACTACTTTGACTAATCTTTTAAAGTTTCTTAAACTGTTACTTCACCTAGTTATTCTACTCCTCAGAATGCATTGAAAAGAAACAAAACATACCCACTCACTTGTATGTGAAAATTCATTGTAGTTTTCTTGGTCATAGCCTAAAACCGGAAGAGAACCCCAATACACTGCAGCAAATACACTGTTCCTGAATAAACAAAAGATGTGTAAATATTAATGAAATATTGATATATATGCAGCAACCTGGGCAAACCTCCAAAAACTAAGCTGAATGGAAGAAGCTAGACAAAAAGTACACAAAAAGTACTTTTCTACTTCTTTTTAAATGAATCTCTAGGGAAGATAAACTAATACAGTGCAGAGTGAAAAGCACAAACCAGTGTTGTCCAGAAAGAAAGAAAGAAAGAAAGAAAGAAAGAAAGAAAGAAAGAAAGAAAGAAAGAAAGAAAGAAAGAAGAAAGGAAGGAAGGAAGGAAGGAAGGAAGGAAAGAAAGAAAGAAAGAAAGAAAGAAAGAAAGAAGGGAGGAAGGGAGAGAGAGAGAGAGAGAGAGAGAGAGAGAGAGAGAGAGAGGAAGAAAGCATTTCTGTGGGCATAGGCCACCATCAGCACAGTCTCCGTTGGACCACAGCATAGATTTCAGGGCAATATTTATGCCAGCCCTTGCACACTTCACATATACATGACTTACCATATGAAAGACATTGAAATTAAAATAAGTTTTTTTAAAATTAAATTAAATTAATTAAATCAAATTAAAATAATGTTGCTTTGGCAACACATACACTAATTATACTAAATTAAAATAATAAATAATGACATGCGATCAAGGCTAGAAAGTGTACGGGGATTTGGGGATCATTTTCAGTAGAAGTGATATTTGGACTTTGGTAATACACACAGATCTCAGAAAAAAGTGGATTATTGTATTTTCTTTCTCTTGTTTTTCCTTTCTTTGTCTTTATTTCTTCCTGATTTCTTACATTCTTCTCACTTTCCTTCGTTTTTCTTTCATTAATGATTTAGGACCCATAATAAACACAGAGCTACTGATTGGCTAGGGAACTTACCTTCTGTAATTTTTTGTTTCCTTTCAAAATATCTGCTTCATGTGGGTTAAACACGTATTGTCTACATCAACTTGAATCTTTGATCAGTTGATTGGTTCATGTAGTAAATAATGGTAGAAAAGTTAAGCCTAACTAAAATTTGAGTATAAAAACTTAATATTAATATGTTACATTTAATTAGTTTTGAGATACTTTGAGGATTATTAATATAGTTTATATTATTGGGCAGATTATAAGAGTTTTTTTAGTAATCTTCTATTTTTGAATTTTATTACCATACAAAATAACAGATGTTAAGCTTTATTTTATTTATATATATATTTTTAGAATTTTTATTTTAATTTTTTTTCTTGTTTCAGAACTTTTGTTTGTTTATTTATTTTTATGGCCGGCTCAGCCTGCCCTGAGGGCAGGGCTGGTGCAGCATGTGGTGCCGGGGATCGAACTAAGCTTTTCTAAGCAGGCGCTTTAGACCACTGAGCCATCCTGCCGGGCCCAGTTAATCTTTACTAAATGGAAAAATACCTATACATTACTTCCATATTGTGGACAAACTTCCATTATCACTTTAAATCTACTTATGCGGCTCAATTTATAATGCTATTAAATATTTCTTTGTTTACTCTTTTACTTAACTGATATAAAGAATGAAAAATTTTATATAAAATGACAATTGTTATAAAATGAAATGCACTGACATCAAAATAACTCTGATTAAAAACATGTCCCTTGATTGCTAAAATCAGAATTTGTTTTCCAGAAAGTGATCTATGCAGTGAATAATGAAAGCCAAATCTGATGAACGTCCGGGTGACACAGTGCACTTGTTCCTGTGCATCACTCATTTCACGTCTTCACTTTCAGAAGGAACTCTCTAGGCTTTATTAAAAATAATTTCAAATGAAACCTTTTATCTACTTACTATAATTCAGATAAGCCTTACATAAATTATACAAAGCTTATCTTGTTATAGAAAGATGATGGATTGAATTTAGAAAGCTACGTCGTGCAGGATCTTTCACTCTAAGCAGACAGTCGGGTGGGTCAATAGCTCCTCAATTTCACGTGTTCGAGAACAATTTTCTTACCTAATTTCATTAGGTCATTTTTTCCAATTATGAGTTTCATAATGATTTACATTCTTGGTACAGAGGAAAACATTTTTCTAAATATTTCCATAAATTTTTATAAATATGTATCACATTCAAAATAACTATCCATTCAGTGTGTTCATTCTCTATGGCTGTGTTGACATCTCGTGAAACACAATTTTAAATCATACCATCTATCATCTCCTTATCTATCTACCCATAAATTCTGGAAGGTGCATGTAATGCAATCAAAAATTGTAGAGCAAAATGACAGACTTCCGTGAAGCAATTCTCTCAGTAAAGGACAGAATTGAGGACAATGGATGCTTGCACTGAACCTTAGTTTTCCTCCTAAAATGTACTATTAAAATATTTCTTATTCTGTTAAATTTAACTTTGCTTTTATGAATTCTTGTTTTCTCTTCATTTATTTGTCTTACTTTTATTATTAATTACACAACAATACATTTCTGAAAAACCTTTCACAATTTGTGAGATAATTCGAAAAAATAAAATTTAAGCTTTCATACTGTGCTTTGTCACCCTGTTTACGAAAAGTATTTTTTGCCCTTTACTGTCTATGTTGATTTATCTTCTTCAGCCATATGCACTGAAATTCAAAACTCAGCAAGTGAAAAATGTAATCATGTAGTTTCTTCAGAAATAGAAGATCAACAGTTGTTATTCGAACAGAAGGTCTTGTCGTAAGAATAATGCGAATAAATACCTACAGGGAGGCTCCCATCAGATGACTAAGCAATAATTCAGCAGACTATAATTCATGTGTAAGATTGACGTTATAGTCATTTCTTTAATTATCTCAATATCATTATATTTTTTCATCCTGCTACTACTAAGAAGGCATAGGTAAGTTTGGCTTTTTCTGTATTTGTTAGGTGACCAGCGATTACAAACAAGTCCTTCGCTTAGCTGCAGGACTGTGGGTCATACAGGGCAGAGACAGACAAAAGGAAGCACAGTTATCATGTTGCTTTCTTCAAATGTACTAATTAACTATGACTCTGTTTATGTGTTTTCTATTTTGACATGCAAGTCTGCTCCTGCCATCTCATTACTAAGGAGGAAAAATAAGTTAAATTATGTCATCCTTGTAGCTTCTGCCATAATTGAGTAAAATTGATATCACCCACGTTCCATTGGCCAGACTGTCATACCCATGGCCCATATCAATGAGTTGAGAACGTATACCACTTCCAGTAGGTTGACAGACAAGTCACCTGAGAGGATGTCAGGATTCATTTCTATTCCTGGATGAAAACAAATAGCTGGGGAAAATCACACATTCTATACCAATCAAAAGTTTTAGGTTAGTTTTCTCCATAATGCTTAAATTAAAAAAAAAAATGTGGAAATATTTCAAAATACTAAAGATTCTGCCATGTTACCTCTGGGAACTGAAGCAATTAATTTTATCAGATAATTTAAAATTGATATGTTGAATGTATTTCATATGTAATTGAGCAAAGTACTTACTTGCATTGCAAAATATCAAATTCTTTCCATTACAGTCCTATTCTAGCATTGTAAAATCCTGGTCTTCATTTTGTGCTAATAAGACGAGTTCTTAAGGAAATTATGTAAAACTGAGCCACTCTGATATTTATCTTTGAATCAGAAATACCAGTCCTGCATTTTAATTTTTATTATTCCTAACAAATTTGGCACACCCTGTGATATCAAAATAAATTTAATCAGCCCTTTCAGGCTTTCAGATTCTATGTAAGTACATACCAAATTATTAGAGTAATTTAAGTTTTGAAATACAATATTTAAGATATTGAATTTTTCAAACCTTATTTAACACCAATTAAATCAGAAACTCTAAAGGGCCTAGTGATTTGATTTATTAAAGAAACAAAAATAGAAACAAAGATGAATTACTGCTTGCTCAGGACCTTGAGCTTGCCAGGCAGGTGCGGTGCCCAGAGGTCTGTCCCCTGCCCAACCTCTCCATTTTAGAGTAAAAATGATCTCATCATACTCTTTGCACTTTAGTCATTAGTTCAATATTTTTCTCTTAATGTACAGATGCTTTATCTGCTCATCTTCTAGATTCTTCTATGCTATGCACTTTAGTTTAGGTAAAACCTCAAGTGACACAAAGATTATAATCTTTGTAAAATAATGTGTTGGCCTTAAGACATCTTCCATAGCCTTATCAAAAAACATGAAAGAGGGTTGGGGAGATAGATAGCTCAGTAGAATAAGTGCCTGCCTGGCAAGCACAAGCCCTTCTTGTTCTCTAATTTTTGTTCTGTAAACTTAAATTCTTAACACTCCAGAAGAGAAGCTTAGTGATATTATTGCTCTATAACACAGGTACTTGAGCTTAAAATCAATGTCTTTCTGAATAACAAACATCTTAGACTTAACTTGGAATCAGTATTTTATATCAATCATTGATATTCTAATAAATCTCTATAGAATGTGAAAAGACCAGCTACACATTTTTACACAGAAATTTAGACATTTAAGCATATACAAAATTGTAGTTGGTCAATCCTGTGGCATTTTTCCTTGTCTCTTACTCTCTTTCAATACCTTTTTTTTTTTTTTTTACTTAACAGCCATTTACTTGAGAAAGAGTATAGCAGTAACTGAAATTATACATTACAAGCAGCACACATCTAAACGACCAGAATGACAAGCATTCTAAACATGGTTTTAGTGTTACACAATGCAATCCTCAGTGTGAAAAACCTGTTGGAGATTCTTAGGATCATTGCCTAATTCATCCTGTGTATATAAGTGCATGGTTTTGCACCTGCCATGTTTCCCATCTTTTCTGCTTGCAGTCTCTTCGTTGTTTAACCCTTAAGATTTTGATTTCCATTCAGCTGTGTTATGCCTTTCCATTTTTATTTCTTCTTTTGAGTTTTTGCTCTAGGAAGGCTTACGATAAACATGTAGGTTTGGTTTATTTCATTTATGAGTATATCATTTTTTTTTGAGATAAGGTCTCGCTATGCAGTTCAGGCTGGCCTTGAGCTCACTTTGGTAGCCCAGGCTGGTCTCGAACTCTCACCAATCCTCTTGCCTCAGCCTCCCAAGTGCTGGGATCACAGGCATGTGCCACCACGCCCGGCTTTATGAGTATATCCTCATGATACATCCACTTACATGTGAAATCTTCTAGATAGCTCATCAGACTAAAGCACCTGCTTAGGTAGACACAATGGCTGGGGATTTATCCCGAGTGTGCTGCGTCAGTTCCAGCTTCGTGGTGCACTGAGATGGACACAGTGGTGCTGTAGACTCTGTGCTAAATGAATTTTTAAAAAATGAATGAAAAGAGCTAAATTATTACAGAGCTTAGAGAAATTCAGAACATCATCAATACCTTCTTCCAAAATCTTGCTCTCACAGGATGGAAAACAGAGAAAATGGACAGTTTCCTAGATACAAATGAAAGACCAAAACTGAGTCAAGAAGATATACAAACTTTGAGTAACTCAACAATGAGAAATAAAATTCAAAATATACTAAAACTCCTACCAACAAAGAAGCATGCAGGTCCTGATGAATTCGGAAAAGAATTCTACACAAAATTTAGTGAATATTTAATTCCAACTTTTCTCTAACTCTACAGTGAAATTGAAAGTGAAGAAGTTCTCCCAAATTCATTCCTGAAGGCAAGTATTACTATGATTCCAAATCCAGAGAAAGATCCAACTGAAACAGAACTACAAGCCAGTCTATAATGAACATACGTGCAAAAACCCTCAATAAAAACTAGCGAAGAGAATCCAGCCAATCATCAAGAAGATTATACATCATCATCAAGAGAGATTCATTCCAGGAATGCAGGGATGGTTCAATATATGAAAATCCATAAATGTAATGAACCGTATCAATAGAACAAAGAACAAAAACTACATAATCATCTCAATAAATGCAGTAAAAGCTTTTGACATATTCCTATATTCATTCCTGATAAAAACAATACAATTAGTTGGAGCAGATGGTATATATCTCAACATGATAAAAGGCATGAATGAGAAACCACTAGTGAACATCATAGTAATGTACAAAAACTGAAGGACTCTGCTTTAAAATCAGGAACCAAGAGGTATTGGACAATGTCTCTACTTCTACTCAACATAGTTCTGGAAACATTAGCCAGAAAAATTAGAAAGAGAGAGAAATGAAAAGAAATAGAATTGAAAAAGAAGAGACATTGGCCAGGCATGGTGCAAGTTTGAGATAAGCCTGTGCTACAAAAGTGAGCTCAAAGCCAACCTGAACTGCATAGAGACCCTGTCTCAAAAACACACACAAGAAAGTGACATTATCTTCAACCTGTCACTCTTCATAGAGGATTTCAAAAACTGTACCAGAAGTCTTGCAGATTTAATCAATAAATTCATCAGGATATCAGGATGCAAGGTCACAACCCCAAAATCAGCAGCATCTTTGTACACAGAGAATGAACAGATTGAAGGATAAATTAGGGAAAACACACTTTCCACAATTACATTAAAAAATGAAATAATTAGGAATCAATATTACAAAGGACATTGGTCTTAACTTTCCAGCAGAAAAGGGTAACCATCTGATATAAAAATAATGCTATATTAATTTGCTAAGCTGTAAAAGGCTCAAGTCATCAACTTCTGACAATTTCTAGTCGTGCTGATAGCTCACTACTATTACAGACTATTTATATTGGGTTATTTTAATGAATTCAAGTACCTATAATTTTTTTTTTTTTTGGTGGGACTGAGGTTCAAACTCACGACCTTGCACTTGCCAGGCAGGCACTTGTGCCACGGAGCTATCTCCCCAGCCCCAAGTACCTATAATTTTTGTACTGGCTTCAAGGATGAGAAAATCCTTGAAAGACTCCTCCAAATGTGCAGGTTTTTTCACTGCATGGAATATCCACCTCTGACAAAACAAAAACAAAAACAAACAAAAGGGGATATAAATAAGATATTTTGTTGTGAAAAAAAGAAATATATATACACATATACACACAAGATAGTTAGGATAGATATAAAGCTATTTTTCTTAGTTCATTGAGAGGAAAGTTTTGTACTAATATTGTTTATATAAGATATCATGTCTGCATCTTGTCATCTGAATAAGTACTACAAAGACAATAATATGCAATGTATTAGTTATTGTGACTGTCCTACTAACCTGTTTGGAAACTGTTTCATTGCCATTTTATCTTTTTTTCTGATTAAAATGAATAAAAAATGAAAAATATATTACGAAGAACATAAAAGACATACAGTGAAAGTTATGGTTCTATAAGAAGAGAAATTGAAGAGGATATGAGAAAATGGAAAAATATTCAATCCTCCTGGATAGGAAGAACAAACATTGCGGAAATGGCCATACTCTCAAAATTGCTAGGCAGATTTAATGATACCCTGATTAAAATACATTTAGTATGGGCTGGCAAGATAGCTCGGCAGTCTGAAGCACCTGCTTAGGCAAGCTTAGACAGGTGCAGGGGACCATAGTTCAATCCCCAGCATCACATGCCTCACCATCCTTGCCATCAGGGTAGTCTGAGCTTGCCAGAAAACAAAACAAAAACATGATTAGTATACCTCATAGGGCTACAGAAAGCATCGCACAAATTCATTTGGAACCAGAAGAGATGTAAAATATAAAAAACAATCCCAGAAAATAAAGGAAAGGAAGGAGGTATCAACATCCTTGTTCTGAAATGTTACCATAAAGGTAGTATGATAACGTCATCATGGCACTGAGGATGGCTGAGAGCTGAGGATCAGTGGAACACATTGGAAATGCAGACTCAACCGCAACTACACTTAGCCACCTTAGCTTTGATAAAGGGTCTGAACATTCTCACTGGAAGAAAGATAGCCTCTTTATTAGATGGTGCTGGAAAAATTGGCTTTCAATACGCTGAAGGCTAAAACTAGGCCCAATCCTTTTATGATGCACAAAGCAACAGACAAAATGGATCAAAGATTTATATATTAAACAGAAACACTAAATCTTCTGGAGGGAAATGTAAACAGAAATCTTAAAGGCATAGGAGTAAGACCATGAACAAAACCAAACTGCATGAGAAATACTTCAGAGAATCAACACCTGGGATTTCATCTTTTTGAATTTTCTGCACTTGAAAACAACTCTCCAACAGAGTAAAAAAAGAATAAATACATATACTGGGAAAAAATTATAGCTGACAGTCCTTCAGAAAAGGACCTTCTATCTAGAACATACAAAGAATTTAAAAAAAAAAATCAAAGGCCAAAATCAAAGACTCATTTTGAAAGTGGGCATCTGAGATGAATAGACACTTTTCAGAGCAATAAATACAAAGGGCAAGTAAATGTATGAAATAGTGTGCACTATCATTGGTCATTTGAGAAATGCAAATTAAAATAGCACTGAGATTCCATCTCTGGAAAGAATGGTTTGTGTCTCGGTTACTCTTCTCTCATTGCTGGGAAAATACCCAACTCCTAAAGTGAAGGAAGGAAAGGTTTATTCAGCTCATAGTTACTGGGGGTTTCAGTCTATATTTCGCTGGCTCCAAAGTTGAGTGGCACAGGGCATAGAGCATCCAGTCCATGGCATCGAGACAGCAACAGCAGTGACAGAGAGAGTCTGTCTCTTGTCTCTCTTATGTTACATTCAGACTCTCTGCCTCAGGCCACGTCCACAGTCCCATCAGTACTAAAACCCATAACCCCAGTGGATCATGAATCAGTCTCAAACTTTAGAAATCCCCACACCATGATTGCATGAGGCTTTGGAGAGGCTACTAAACACAAACACACAAAGCACAACAGCTTACATCAAGAAGTCAGGTAGAGGTCCTTGGAGATAGTTCAGTACAGTTAGCTCTTGCCTGGAAAGTACAAAGTCCTGAGTTCAATCTCCAATACCACAAGGAAGAAGAAGAAGGAGAAGAAGAAGAAGAAGAGGAAGAGGAAGAGGAAGAGGAAGAGGAAGAAGAGGAAGAGGAAGAGGAAGAGGAAGAAGTCCCTTCTGCACTGTTGGTATAACCACTATGGAAATCATAGTGGAGATACCTTAAAAAGCTAAGGTTGGAGAGCCCACTCTAGACAGATATTTCCCTTCCAGGTATTTTTTTCCAGAAGAACTGAAAACCTCATGCCACAGCAATATATGTGCAGCTGTGTTTATAGCAGCACATTTTCTCATAACTAAATCCTGGAAACAACCAAGAAGCCCATCAATTGAAGAATGAATAAGGAAGTTATGGTATTTTTACACAATTTAGCTACAGAAGATGATAAATTTGAGACTTTTGTTGGCAAACGGGTGCAACTAGAGACCATATTGTCAACTGAAATAAATCATACCTGCCTGTGAAAATATTGTATTGTCTCCTTATTTTGAGAACCTGAAAGAAAAAAAGGGAATATGAAGGGTATAATAGACACTGGTAAAAGGAAATGAACTCTTTCAAAAGGGAAGAGTTCGTGAGTTGAAAGATGGGAGGTAGTGGGGGACTTAAAGAGTTTGGGATTTCACTCATGATCCACTGGGATTATGTGTTTTAGTACTGATGGGATTATATGTCTGAGTACTTCTGGGATTATGTGTATGACCTAAGGCAGATAGGTTGAGGCAGAGAGCCTGAATGTAATATAAAGAGACAGAGAGAGGGACTCTTTCTGTTGTTCTCTGCTCCCCTGGTTGGTCTGTTGCCTCTGTCGCCATTTTGTTGCTGTTCCACCACCACAAACTGGATGCTCTCTGCTCTGTTCCATTCAGCCTTGGGCCAGCCAAATATGGATTGAAACCTTCAGTAACTGTAAACTAAATAAATCTTTCCTTCCTCCATTTTGAGCGTCGGGTATTTTTCCCAGCAATGAGTAAAAAGTAACTATGACAAGGGGAAAAAGATTGATTTATGTATGTAAGGAAGGTGGTTTGGACCATTGTACTGTGCATTTCTGCTGGTCTATGGAAGGAAGCAGTTAATGCTTTCATTTGTTTTGTTTCTTTTTTCAATTGGTTGCCCTTGTCTTCTGAATGTCTTCATTCTTTCTTTCTTTCTTTCTTCTTTCTTTCTTTCTTCCTTTTTCCAATTCTATATGTATATATCTGGTAATATGAGTAACTGTCTGGAAAACAGCACTCTGTCTTTCTTTTTTTCATTTTTTAAATTCATCTCAATGAGAAAAACGTTAAAACAGCAATGAAACAGTTTCATAGTAGGCTAGTAGGACAGCTGCAACAATTAATATACTGAACAATGTTGTCTTTGTAGTAGTTATTCAGAGGACAACATGCAGACATTATATCTTGTGTAAACAATATTAATGCAAACTTTTCTTCTCAATGAACTAAGAACAAGGCTTCTCCAAATATAGCTTCTCCAACTTCAGTGGATTACCCACCTCTGACAAAACAAAACAAAAAAGAGGATATAAATAAAAGACTGTTTTGTTCTGAAGAAAAGAAATTATGTATATATATATATATATATATATATATATATATAGATAGATAGATAGATAGATATAGATATAGATATAGATATAGATATAGATATAGATATAGATATATAGAGAGAGAATAAATACTATGTATTTCAACAAATTCTATGAAATTTTTATTATTTTGTTAAGTGACAATCTGCATCCCTTGCAATCATTCTGTTTTGTACTCTCTTTAAAAGGAATGTTACAGGTACTCAGACAGGACTAAGCCCTCAAGGGGGCAGTGTGGAAGACAAAGCAACTTTGCATTTGGAAGAGACAGACCCCTGCTGTGAGTCAGACCTCAAGACAAACAGTAAACAAATGCAGCCATGTACCTCCCTACAGATAGGGACCCAGGATTGATATTTTATTTATTTTTATTTTTTTAATTTTTTTTTATTGTTTAAATTTAACACGGGTTATATTACATATTTTCATCATCAGATCAGTTTAGATTAATACATATAGGTATATAAGATTGATCAAACAATTAAACATTAACCCTTCTAAATCAACATTATTTTTTTTTCTCTTTTCCTCTTTCTTTTCTTTGAAAGTTGACATATTGCATATTGTCCTCACAATCGTTCTACAGATAACAGTGTGTGGGCATGACCCACCTCCCTATTGATGTTGCTTAGAAAAGAAAAAAAAGGAAAAGAATATACTTCTCTTTGGAATAAGAGGAAGCAGGTACATATACAGTTAAATGTTCTGCAATTGCAGTGGGCCACCAGTGAAGCTTGTAATGTTAGAGGCTATTGAATCTAAGCCTCCTAAAGCTCATCTCACCAATCTAGCTCTGTGTTTCATGCATTGTAATTAAGCATTTTTTTTTCCTGCTGGGTGGTCAAGGGCAAGTTGAAGCAAGACCTGTATAACAAAACATTCTTTTTTTTTTTTTGTATCTTCCAGGGTCAAATCCCCTCAGGATTAAGTTTGGGACCATAGGCAGTACTTTGTAGAACTGTTGTTAGTGTCAGCCTTCGGGACAAGTCACGGCCATTGCTTGGCCATTTTGCTTTCTGTTAAAGCCTGAGAGAATGTTTTTCTTTGGGTGACTCTCCTTAGACGCACTGCAGTTCATTCATCCCTTTCCTCTGAGGTCCCATAATCTCCTTGACCAGGAAATTTGGGACACCTCTGAGTTATAGGATATTACAGCACAGATTCCCTTATAAGGGATTGATATTTTAAATGAGTGTCTCGTCTTAAGCAAGCCTGGAAGGCACTAACCCAGCCCCCCACAGGAAAAGACCCTGTTTTGTGCTCATGCTCATGCGCTGTGCCCACTTGCTACTGGATTTAATCAACTTTACCTGAGCAATGGTGCCTGTCATCTTATTGGTTGACCGTAGTTTTGTCCAACAGCATATCCACCTAGCAAGTTCCCATATTTTCCTCATCAGACCCTCCTCAGCTCATGGTTTTGCTCTACAAAATACTGGAAAAGGCAGCTTCCCAGGACACCTGCTTGGTCCACTCTGTCTCTCTCTTGGGCAGGAGATTTCTTCCCCCTCCCAGTACATATATCCCCCTCTTAACCTCCATTGTCCCTCATTTTAGAGAACGTGAACTTGGCCCAGGTATCTTTCAGGTTGGAAGTTTCACTTCCAATATCAATACTCTACTGTATATGACATATGAAATAAATGAACAAATACGATGCTGGCAAAATGAA
The DNA here is from genome assembly GCA_004027025.1 of Myocastor coypus. Taxonomy (NCBI): domain Eukaryota; kingdom Metazoa; phylum Chordata; class Mammalia; order Rodentia; family Myocastoridae; genus Myocastor; species Myocastor coypus. Next base: position 14,517 of record PVJA010033017.1, read on the forward strand.
AAGGGGTAGAGGAAAGGGAAAATGGAATTTATATGCTTTATGTATGCATACCAATTCCCTTTGCTGAACACAATCAGGTACTGCAAACATGGACTAGTAAAAAACTGTGTTCCTGGTGGGCAAGGTAGCTCAGTGGACTAAGCACCTGCTTTGGCTAGCACAGGCACCAGGGTTGATCCCCGGTCCTGCATGAGCCTGCAGCAGAGTCCAGGAATGCTGGCACAGGCCTGTAATCCCCATGCTGGGGAGGCTGAAAGCAGGAGCGCCACCACGAGTCCAATCTGCGTAGTGAGAATCTGTACCAAATGCAGAAAAAAAAAGTGTTCCTATCATTTTGTTTAATGCGGTTCTTTATCATTTCTAATATTTTTAAACTTCTTTATATTCTTTTTTAAAAATTTATTTATTTATTTTCTTGTTTTAGAATCATTGTTTGCTTATTCACTCATTTTTATGGCTGACTCAGCCCACCCCGAGGGCAGGGCTGGCGCAACATGTGGTGCCAGGGATCGAAACACGGTCCCTGAAGCCGCCCAAGCTTTCCCAAGCAGGCGCTCTAGACCACTGAGCCGTTGGGCCCCACTTCTTTATATTCTTTTAAAAAAATTCTGAGCAACTAAGTTGAAGATAATTGTATACAATATAATAACCAATAATTTCCTATTACATCATTTTGAAGTTTATTGTTTTTTTCTTTAAAATAAATCTATATGGATACATATTTAGATCTATATCTGTTTAAAATGAACAGGGCCAGGGAAATAGCTTGGCGAGCACAAAGTCCTGAATTCAGTCTTCAGTACTGTGCTGGTTTGTATCTAGTTGTCCCCTGCAAAGACTCATGGACATCGTGGGGCTGTCAAACGCACGGCTTGAGGGGTGGGACTTGAGGGGCGTGGCCAAGAGAGGCCCTAACGGTTAAACTGACAGCACGCACTCAGTGCCCCCCCCCACCTACGCACGCGCCAGGCGCAGGTTTCACACGGAAGCATGGAGCAGATCATTCTGGATACGGCAGCGCCCCAGCTCTTCTTCCAGTCCCTATAAAGCAGGGGCTGTACCTTGAAACCTCCAGGATCTATGAGCTAAATAAACCTTTCCTCCCCTCAAGCTTGTGTGTCTAGTATTTGTCCCAGCACGGACAGAATAGTGACTAAAACAAGTACAAAAAAAAAAAAAAAAGAAAGAAAAGAAAAGGAAAGACAAGTTTTGGGCTGAGGAGTTAGCTCAGCGACGTAAGCACTTGCACAGCAAGCCGAGAGACCTGGGTTCAGCCCCTGGTACTGCACACTGTGCCAGCCCCACACCCTAATGACCATGCAAGCTGGCCAGGGCAGTGTACGACTGCAATCCCAGTGCTGGGGAGGCTGGCACAGAAGCAACAGTATAAGTCCAAGTTGCCTAGTGAGACCCTGTAACAAATAAAGTGAATAAATAATGTTGATCTTTAGCTATAAAGCGTAATTCTCAACCATATTTTCTTTAAAAAATGCTATTAATGTTTCATTGAGAACAAAAGGTGTGGGGGCCAGAGAGATAGCTCCATGGCACAGGTGCCTGCCTGGCAAGTGGAAGGGTTATGAGTTCGAACACTGGTCTTGCTAAATAAATAAATAAATAAATAAATAAATAAATAAATGGTATGATTATGGAAAATTGATGAAAAAAATAGACATTAACATAACCTCACAATGTGTCTCAATTTTATATTTGTCCCTTCTGAAACATTTTTTAATTGACAAACAACTGTTTTTTTTAAAAGAAAAGCTGTATTCAATATATAGCATTGCTATATTACTTTTATTATTATTTTTTAAAGAATTATTTTATTTTATTTTATTATTTTTTCAGAACTTTTATTGGTTTATTTATTTTTATGGCCAGCTCAGCCTGCCCTGTGGGTAGGGCTGGCGCAGCGTGTGGTGCCGGGTATCGAACCGCAGTCCCTGCAGCCACCCAAGCTTTCCTAAGCAGGCACTTTAGACCACTGAGCCATCCAGCCAGGCCCTACTTTTATTATTATTATTATTATTATTATTATTATTATTATTATTATTATTATTACAGCTGGCTCAGCCTGCCCTTGGGGTGCGGCTAGTGCACCACGTGGTGCTGGGGATTGAACTGTGGTCTCTGCTGTTGCCTAAACAGGCACCATAGACTTCTGAGCCATCTTACCAGCCCTACTTAATAACTTTGTTATTACTAATTCACTTAATTCTTTTTACTTGCTCTCTCAGAAGCCGATTGCCCCAGAATTACAAATATATATTTGTAGAAAGCTACCTAGATCTGTAACAAGTTTTCTTACACAGTGGCATAGGGCACTACTGACTGCATGAGGGCTGTGCATGTGGCCTCGGCGGTGCCTCAGGGCAAGGGGCTCCGTCGGACCCTTCAGTAGCCATTGGGCTTTCCAGCCCCAGTTAACGTCTGCTCACAATTTTCATCTCAGTGCCCATCCCATGCCTCCAAGAAACATCAGTGCCACCATTCTAGCCACACATTTCATCAGAGAGTTGAAAAAGGCAGGATCGCTTTTGTCAGAATTACTAACAGCATTAGAAATTATGGACTCTTTATTGTGATGAGAGTTCTAGGGGTGTTATTTCTCCAGTAGAGAATAAAATCAAACCAGGAATAGCCTACCTTTGTGCGTTCTACTCACACTCTCTCCCCAATAACTCAATCAGCTAGCAAGTTAGGCACGTGGTAAGCACCTCATAAATATTTATTAATTTATTTCCTTAATAATAAATTTGTCTGTGAATCTCTAAATATGACACTCAGTATTGATGTACATTTTTTCCTTGGTTTTCTGTTCCATTTATTGTTTTTATATATTACATTGACATTTCATCACAAAACAAAAGCAAATTGATGCTGTTTTCATAAGTTTATTGATATATAATTTCATCACACTTGAGGCTACATTATTATTTTGTATAACAATATTCTTTTATGTCAAAAGTTTACATGCCACAGTATTGCACATGACGTAGATTTCTATGCTGAGTGTTTGCCTGTCATAGGAAATCATTCACTTGTTTTCTTCACTTAAAATGATACGGGTTCTTCAGAACAGCACTCCGGCAATATTAGGAAAACTTTGATTCCTTACCCAATAGTATTAGTTATCTAATCTTTAGTCATTGAGTATGTGACTTCATCTTTGTTTTATTTTAAAATTTTTAATAAATTATAAATAGAAACATATATAATTTAACCCATTTTAGAATGTATTGTGTTTTTCAAAAATGTAGTATTTACGATATTCATTTCTAAAATAATGGATACTTTTATTTCGAAAATTTTGACATCTAATTCTATCTGAGAAAATATTAATTATTTCATCCAGCTTAATCTGTTTCTTTGTTTAGGGAGCCTTGTTATTTGCATACAGGTGAGGTAGGGTCTCATACTTTGTATCTTTCTAGTCACTGTAAAGGATCTCTGAGGTAGGGAAAGGTTTACACCAACGTAACTCTTAAGATGCTAAAATTTCTGTTGGATTTGAGGAACTGAGAGGTAAGAAAACATAAATTGATGTTCTTAGATAATTCATCATAATGTTTTATTGCATTAAGATATTTAAATTATTTTTTAGTTACAAAGTAAAGGGTGGTAGGGGCCAGGGAAATAGCTCAGTAGAATAAGTGCTTTGCCTTGCAAGCTATGGGCCGTAGATCAATCCTCAATCATGAAAAAAAAAAAAAAAAAAAAAAAAAGTAAAGGGTGACAAAACAGCAAGATAGCTGTGAATTGTAGTGCTTATTGAAACAGTTTCACTGAATCAATACATTTTTAAAATTAAGGCATTGATTAGATTGTGTTCGACTCGAGGAACACGCGCTTACTCAAGTTTACTTCAACCCAAACAATTTATGTTCATTGTGCTGTCACTAAGGCAAGCCCTTATGACACCTGATGTCTCCAAAATATTTCTTTAGAGCTTTATTAAATAAGGACTAATCGACTTCATATTGATCTCATGGGGCCAACCTCTCTACTTAGAGTCCATTTATTATCTATAATTATGCATTCTTGCACACAACAGAGCAATTTATATTGATATTTTGCTCATAAAATAATTAAACACCTGGCTCCTTTTCCAAAGTGACTCTTAAGATATAGGGCGATTTTAATTTATATTTCAAGAGTTAACAGCATCAACTGTCAAAAATGCGCTGTTGACTTGCAGTGTATCTACTGTCACAGGTCTTTATCCTCTATAGTGAAATGTTTGAGTAAAGGACCTGACGTTCTTCTTATCAAAGCTTCCACACATGTATTTCCACTCAGCCTCATATACAATAATAGCATCCAAAGCCTATTAAGTTAATGATCACTACCTTTCATACCGTGTCTGACTAATTAGCTCATCAGCCAGGTGGTTATCTTGAATCCATGTGAGGAACAGAAACTCAAATGTAAGGCATGAGGCTCACTGGACGATGGGAATTTCACTGTTACTGAGCTTTTCTGATGAAAATTCTCTTTACCTTGGCGGGGGGGGGCTCTGTCACGATGGTCATTCAATGGCAGTCAGCCTCATTCCTGAAATAACAAATCCATTTTTATTGCACAAAGTCACTGAATTTCAACATATTCAATAATCTATATGTGTATAGGAAAATATGATGTAATAGAATATATGGAATAAAGCTAATTCAATTTCTGTTGAAATATTATTAGCATTCATGAAGATAATTCATGCTCAGACTATGTTTTTATCATCTCTCTGTTAATTGTGAAAGAATCTTAAAATTCTTTTTTTATTTTTTATTAATTTTAGTGAGAAAGAAATAGCAGTGAGTCAGTTTCAAAACAGGTGAGTAGGACAGTTACAATAATTATTACATTGCATATTGTTGCATTCATAGTAGATATTCATACTATAAGATGCAAACATGATATCATCTCTAAACAATACCACTACAAATATTTCTTCTCATGGAACTAAGAGAAAGGAGCCATATATCTAGCATATACATAGATAGATACATACATACATACATACATATCTAGCTATATATGGTTTTAGGGTAAATCATGAGGGGATTCGAATGACTTTGTCAGATACAAAATTTACAATTAGTTACATAGCTCTTCCTTTAACTTGATCTTAACCATCCAGCAGAAAAATATAACCATGAGGTATAAAAATTAATTCCATGTTAATATACTGAGCTATAAAAGGCACAAATCGAGAACTTCTGACAATGCCAGTTCTGCTGATAACCCACTACTATTATAGTCTATTGGACTATATTGGGTTATTTTGCTAAATAAAAGTGCCTACAATACCAGAACTGGTATTAATATGAAAAGGTCCTTTAAAAACTTCTCCAAATACAGCTTCTCTAACAGCAATGGAACACCCATTTCTGACAAAATGAAACAAAAAAGGATATAATGAAGGGCCATTTTGTATTAATATATATATATATATATATATATATATGTATATATATATATATATGTGTGTGTATATATATGTGTATATATATATATGTGTATATATATATATATATATATGTGTATATATATATATATACACATATATATATATATATGGGAGGGAATCTTAAAACTCTTAAAAGTGAAGAAAATTAGAGCATTTTTAGTGCATTTAGGACAGATGATACAGGGTCCACAGGGTAGTGATCCCCCTGTTTCAGCCTCCCAAGTGCCAGAATTACAGGCATGCATCAACTTACCCAGTCTCAGTTGTTGTCTCAGCGAGCCCCAGGGTAGGGCAATTAGAGAAATTTATATATTTATGTTTTATCTGGTTTTGTGCTTTGCTATTTTCTTACATTTATTTATCGCTCTATATTCATAGTACATTTTTTTATATTCATAGTACATTATGGTTACATAATCATTGGTGTCGGTATGTACAGGTACATGACTCTTTTCATTTGCTTTTATTTTGACTCTTCTCAGTGTCTCCGTTCTCCTTCCCTCCTTTCGGAGAAACATGTCTGTCTCCGTGTTTGTAGTGCAGGAGGAGAACATGCCTGTTTCCTTGACAGAGGCAACAACGTCTCCTAGCTGCCTTTTAAATTCCATACCTTGTCCATCCTTCTTCGTATCCTCCCTCCAACTTTCAGTTCCCCTCCTCTCTTAGAGATCTGCCTTGCTGTTTATGTACTGTCTAATCCTTATTTTAAACTTTATTTATGTACTGCGTTGTCATAGAGGAGAAATCATGTGCTGTTTAAACATCTGGGTCTGAGTTAATTCATTTAAAACTGGTCTGCAGGTGTTGAGGGAATCACACATTTCTTAAGCAAGCTATATCTTCTATTGTGGCATGCTTAGTAATTGTATCTTATAGTGAGAAAATAATAATGTGAGGTGCACGTGGTGGTTCACACCTATAATCCCAGCACTCCAAAAGAGCCTGAGGCAGGAGGATCCTTGAGAGTTTGAGACCAGCCTGGGCTACAAAGTGAGCTCAAGACCCACCTGAACTACATCAAAAAGCCAAAAAAGAAAAGAAAAAAAAAGGAGTATTATGCGAGGAGTTTGCTGTTGTATACTGTTATTGTCATTGTTACGTACTTGATTTATATAATTACAGTTGTAGAGGTAATAATCTTCAATAAATCTGATTTTGTGAGGATCTCCAAAACCATACATTAATACCTTTCATGACACCAGCCTTAATAATGCTTATGCTACAAGTAAATCTCTATTAGTATTTAAAAACAAAAAAATAAACATTTACAAAATGTATATTAGTGAGTGTTGGTCTGAAAAGAATAAAGGAAGAGGAAAGATTTAAATGAGTAAAACTAGTAAGATCAGTCAATTGATTAGATGAATATTGAATGAATAATATATACCATGTTAATGGATATAAAAAATTATATCGGGAAAAAAAAAGTCTCTTCCTCCCACATCCTTCCATGACTTCAGAGCAATTGGAGCAAAAATTTTTATGGTATTTAGAATTATTATTATTGAGAGAGGAACTGTGTTCCACAGCACCAGGGTCAGTTTGGGGCCAGCCAGAGAGGAATTCCACACTACAGCTGCCAAACAAGTGGGCCTGGGAGTGGCCTGAGAAGAACTCCACACACACCACAAAGGTCAGCTTGGTACCCCCTGGAGGGGAGTTCCACAACACAGTGCTAAGATCTGTTTGGGACTGGCCAGAGCGGCATGGTCACTTTGGGGCCAGCCTTAGAAGAATTCCACAACACAGTGCCAGGGTCAGGTTGGCACCATCCACAGGAACACCACAGCAGAGCAACTGATTTGGTTCGAGACCTGCCAGAGAGGAGCACCACAGCAGTGGACCTAGCAGGACGAAACCCAGCAGACCAGTTAGACCCAAGACAGGCCTAGCTGGATGAATTTGAACTTGGTACATCCCGACTTGGTAAGCTGAGGCACGCTGTTAAACCCTGACCTGTGTGAGTATTCTGTCTCTCGAGGGAGAGAGGTAGCAACAGGTAACTGGGGTGAGCTGGTCTGCCTGGAACCCTTCAGGAACACCAACAGGAGGTAATCAGACAGAGCCCAGGGGAACTAATTAAAATACATATTGCTAATTTAATAGCTGCTTTATTATACAATCATAACTTTGTTCTTACAGTTTAAAATATAAACCCATTAGATACAAAAATGTATCAATTGCTGAAGCTCTCCTCCTATTAGTATTGCTAATTGTTGTACTATAAATAAAAAAACTATAACTGCCATAACCAAGTGATCTCTTTTGGATAATAATAGCAGCAGTGGCTTAGGTAATAACTGAGCCAAAGCTTTACATCAAAGGTCAGAGGACAGTGCTGTACAAAATGCCAAAGAGAAGGAGCAAACCAAGTTCTCAGGCCCCGAGCCCACCCAGAACAGATAGAGGAGACACTAGCATAGAAGAAACGGGAAGTCACGCACCTGAAGTCTCTGAAATAATAGCATCTGAAGTAAAGAAACAACTGCAGAAAGGTATGGATAAAATCAGGTCAGGAATATTTGCTTGGGGGCTTGCTGGTTAGCTTAGGTGTTTAAGCAACAGCTCTGAAAAACCCCGTCAGGTGCAGGGAACCACATTTCATTCCCAGCTCCACTTGCCTCAACAGACCTGCACTTAAGTAGTCTGAGCCAGCCAAAAAAAGAAATAAATAATAATTTCTTAGTTAAAAATGAAATGATAACTATAATGAAAGAATTGCTAAGCATTTCTAAAGAAGAAACTCAGAAAAAATAGAGGAGAACAAAAGAATGATGGAAACCTTGAATGAGCAATATAAAAGAGAAACAGAATGTATGTAAGAGATTCAAAGGGATATTCAAGAGATTAAAAATTGGCAAAGCAGTCTGAAAGTGAAAAGAGACTTTCAGACCTTGAAGACAGTGCTGCAGCTAGTGAAAAGGGTAAGGAAAAATCTGCTAAAAACAACAGCGATGCAAGAAAAGATAATTCAACATCTGCAAGAAGTTGCCATCATGAACAGCATAAGAATAATCGGCAATAATGAGAAAGGAGTCAACAAAAATGATTTTAAAAAAATATGAGCAGCAGTAGTAGCAAAAAACTTCCCAAAATGGAGAAATGATTTGACATTCAGGTAACAGAAGCATATAGAATGCTGACTAACATGGACTCAAATGAAACTACACCCAGATATAATAATTAAGATCCCAGAAATTCAGCACAAGAGCAGTATACTTAAAGTCAGTAGAGAAAAGAAGCAGATCATATTTAAAGAAAAATCCGTCAGAATAATAGCAGATTTCTCTTTTCAAATCATCAAGTCAAGAAGAGCTTGAGGCAAAGTGCTTCAAGTCCTCCATGAAAACAAACTCCAACCCAGAGTGCTACACCCTGCACACCCCCTTTCACCTTTGAGGGAGAAGTGAAATATTTCCATGACAAAGAACAATTAAATAATTTTATGATTACAAATCGACCTCCACATGGACTACTTAAATATATATTTAGAGAGGGACCAAAATGACCAGAAATCAACCAATGAGAATGGGGAAAATCCACCAAATATGACAAACAATTAAATACAAGAGAAAAAGAGCCAGGCATGGTGGCTCACGCCTGTAATCCCAGCACTCGGGAGGCTGAGGTAGGAGGATTGGTGCGAGTTCGAGACCAGCCTGGGCTACAAAAG
>PVJA010033018.1:0-23659 GCA_004027025.1 Myocastor coypus
CACTCATTTTTATGGCCGGCTCAGCCCACCCCGAGGACAGGGCTGGTGCAGCATGTGGTGCCGGGGAATCGAACTGCAGTCCCTGAAGCCGCCCAAGCTTTCCCAAGCAGGCGCTTTAGACCACTGAGCCATCCCGCCGGGCCCTGGGCGGATATTATTAAGAGTTCTATAATCTTCAGCTAATTGAATGTTAGATTGTTTTCCCATATTTGGGCAAGTTTCTGCTATTACTTCTGCCCATACTCTTTCTTTATCATTTGTATTGACTCTTTCTTTTTCATTGATGCCTATTAGTCTTTATGTTGTTCATGTTTGTATTGTCTTGCAAATGTTAAATTATTTTTTCCTGCAACCCAGTTGCTTTTAAGAGATCTTTTCTTACCTTTTTCACTAGCTGCAATGGTCTCTTCAAAGTCTGAAAGTCTATTTTCTCTTTCATTCAATTGGTTTTGCCAGCTTGTGATTGAGGTTTTAATTTCCTGTCTAGCACTTTGAATCCACGTCATGCATTCTATTTCTTTCTTATATTGCTCATTCAAGGATTCCATCATTTTTCTACTCTCTATTCTTTTGTTGGTATCTTCTTTAGAAGCACTTAGTACTTCCTTCATTACAGTTATCATTTCTTTACTTCAGAAATTATTTCTGATCTGATTTTCTCTATACCTTTCTGCAGTTGTTTATTTACTTCAGATGCTACTACTTTATAGAGATTTCAGGTGTGTGATTTCCAATTTTTTCTATGCTCTTGTCTCCTGCATTTGTTCTGGGTGGGCTTGGGGCCTGAAACTGGATTTTGCTCCTTCCCTTTGTCACTTTTGTAAAGCACTGTCTTCTGACCTTTGGCATAGAGCTTTGGTAGGGTAGAGTTCTTACCTTAGCACCAGGTCTGGATCTACCAAGTTCAATCTTGTCCAGGTGGGTGTGGCTTAGGTCTGGCTGCTGTCCTTCACTTCTTCCTGTTGCAGCCCTTGACAGTGAACCTGCTGTGCCACTCTGGCAAGATATTCTACTCCTGGATCATCTGGGTAGGTCTTGCCTCTAGCCTCTCTACAGGGGGTTCTATTGCAAGGTTCCACACTGGGCCTGTCTGATGGATGAAGTTCCACTCACATGCCAGGCCTGGATGCTGAGTTAAATGAGTTTCCAGTGGGCCTTGGGCGGTCTCACTCACATGCCAGGCTTGGGCTCTGGCTTGAATGGGGATCTGGCAGGTCCTGGGTGGTCTCACTCACATGCCAGGCCTGGATGCTGGGTCAAATGAGTTTTCAGCAGGCCTTGAGTGGTCTCACTTACAGGCTGGGACTGAGCTCTGGCTTGAATTGGGATCTGGTAGGCCACAGGCAGTTCCATGCACATTCCGGGCCTGGGTGCTAGGTCAAATGAGTTTCCCGCAGGGCCTGGATATTTTACTTTAAACAAAAATACTGCATTTCACTGGTTTCCACCACTAGGAGTTGCATATGAATGAGAACCATAGCTTGAATAATTAGTTTTCTCAAATTACTACCTCTGGAAGGAACCTTCAACTATATATTAGGCAAAATACAGGTTCAGACAAACTGAGGCAGTCACTGATCTGAAATCACTGACAATGTCTAATTCAACAGCAAGAGTTTAGTAAGATTTTGACTAAATTCATGGGGTTGGGAAAGCAAATGTAGCAAACGTAGGAGGAGGACAAACTACCCTGGAATTTTGAACGTAATTTACATTACAATTAAACACTGATTTTTTTATCTTTATTTTTATTTTTATTTTTTTGTCTTTTTGAGACAGGGTCTTGCTATGCAGTTGAGGCTGGCCTTGAGCTCACTTTTGTAGTCCAGGCTGGTCTCAAACTCACACCGATCCTCCTGGCTCAGCCTCCCGAGTGCTGGGATTACAGATGTGCACCACCACACCCAGCTTAAACACTGATTTATACTCTCCTAACAAATCCACTTTCCCCTATGCTTTTTGTGCCCATTGTTTTCCAATTCAGGCAGTGATGACTCTGTTTTTTTTTTTTTTCCTTCAGGAAGAAAGACTGATTCCTCCTGATTCAGTTAGAATCTTAATCCAAGCCCAACCCTCTTTTCATTCAATGTAAGGAAATCTTCTTGACTCTGCTTTCAAAATGTATTCAGAATCTGATTCCTTCCCTTCACATTCACTGTTATCACCTCAGTCCAAGTCACAATAATTTCCTAACAGGTTATCTAGAACAACCTCTACTGAAGAATGAGGGAACCTTAAAATTAAAACTACTTGGGCCAGCCAAATAGTTTAGCAGATTAAAGCACCAGCTTAGGCAGATGTAGAGTCCAGGGGTTCGATCCCTGGGGTGCACTGAGACAGTGATTGATACTTGGCATGGCAGCGTGCCTGGAGGCTGTAAACAGGAAGATCACCACGAGTCCAATCTATGAAGTGAGACCCTGTAGACCTTGTACTAAATGCATAAAAAAAATTAAAGCTACATTAATAGAATTGATTAAAAAAATCAAGGGTATGCTGCATAAAACAAGCAATAGTTTAAAAGGTGCACTGACTTTTAAAAACTCAAAAAATGAAAAAGAATATTCCATGAAACCAGAGCTCAAAACCAAGCAGGAGTAGCTACCATATTTTCAGATGAAGTAGACTTCATACCAAAAGGGATTAAAAGAGACAAAGGAGTTCACTACATACTGGTAAAGGGAACAAATTAACAGAAGAGATAATAATGACAAATATATATATATGTACTGAACACTGGTGTACCCCATTTCATAAAACAAATAATACTGGACAAAAGAGGCCTGATAAACATTAATACTGTTATAGTTGGGAATCTCAACACCCCACTTTCACAAATAGAACAATAGGACAAAAAAAATTACAACAAAAACTATTAAACTTGAACCATACTTTAGAACAAATGGACTTAATAGATATTCATTTACTTATTGTTCTCTATATTTTAGGGTCTCACTGTTTTTCAGGGTCTCATTCATTACTAGATCAGACTTGTAATGATTCTCCTGTTTATAGTCTCTGAAGTGCTGGGATTACAGATGCACACCACCACACCCAGGCTCAATCGCTTTCTCAATGTGCCCATCAGGTGGGGCCAGCACAGCATGATGGGGATCCAACCCCAGCCGCTGTGCTCTGCCTAAGCAGGCGCTTTAGTCTGCTGAGCTATTTGGCTGGACCTTAATAGATATTTATAGAGTGTTGATCTTAACAACCATAGAAAACACATTCTTAGCAGCACATGGAACTTTCTCCAAAATAAACCATATATGATGCTATAAAGTTGCTTAAATAAATACCAAAGACTCAAAATAATTCCAGGCATATCAAGAGCATACCATAATGAAACTACAAATCAGTAGCAAGATAAACCATAGAAATTATGTAAACCCAAAGACATTAAGCAATACACATTTGGATAACAAAGGATCACAGAGGAATTTAGAGGAAAGAAACAAACACTTCCTAGACTTAAATATTAAATAGTGCTATCCAATAAAACATTCCTGAAACTATGGAACACAATGAAAACAGTTACAAGAGTGAACTTTATAACTGTGAATGCTCACATCAGAAAAACAGAGCGATCCCAAATGAATGACCTAGTAACATATACATCCCAAGGCCCTAGTACAATAAAGAATAAATACCTAACACTAGCACAATGAAGAAAATGTAAACAGAATGGAAATTAATAAAATTGAAGCTAAAAATTCAGTAACTGATAGAGCTGGTTATTCAAAATGACAAAACAGTCAAATCATTAGTAAAACTTACTAAAAGAAGAAAAGAAAATGCCCATATCAATGCAGTAAGAAAGGAAAAAAGGGAAAATAAAATGTAAACACTCCAAAATACAAAGGATTATAAGAAACTACTTTATAAACCTGTATTCCAATAAATTGGAGTCTAGAAGAAATGAAAAGATGCATGTAAATTACCAAAACTCAACCAAGAAGTTATTGAGTCAATGTAATTAAGGTAATAATAAAAAACTTAACAACTCAAAGAATTCCAAAACACAATGTACTTACTAATAAATGCTATAAGAATTTCAGGGAAGTTTTATCATCAATACTCTTTAAGGGACCGGGCAGGATGGCTCAGTGGTCTAAAGCGCCTGCTTAGGAAAGCTTGGGTGGCTGCAGGGACCGCGGTTCGATCCCTGGCACCACATGCTGTGCCAGCTCTGCCTTCAGGGCAGGCTGAGCCAGCCATAAAAATAAATAAATAAACAAACAAAAGTTCTGAAACAAGAAAAAAAAAAAAAAAAAAAAAAACTCTTTAAATTCTAACAAAATCAAAAGAATACTCACAAAGTCATTTCTAGAAATTAGCATTATACCAATACCAAAACCAGATCTCCTGTACTAAAAAATAAAACTACTAGCCAATCTCTTACATAAACATAGATTCAAAAATTGTCAACCAGTTACTGATAAATAAAACACAGTGAATCATCAAAAAGATCATATACATTATGACCAAGTTGCTGTAGGATACAAGGATGATTCAGTACATGCAAATGACTAAATGTAACACATCACATAAGCAGAAACAAGAAAAAAACCAATGTAATCATCTCATTAGATGTAGATATGCCTGGCTAGCCAAACAGCTCAGCAGGTTAAAGCATCTGCAAGGAGGCTCAGGGCCAGGCATTTGATCCCTGATCCTGCAGTGCTGGCCCTGCCCCCTGGGCATGCTGAGATGGTAGATGAGACTGCGTATGGTGGTATACGCCTGTAATCCCAGCTCTTGGGAAGCTGTAAACAGGCAGATCACTACAAGTCCAATCTAGTAGTGAGACCCTGAATACCCTGTCCCTATAGACCCTTCCCTAAAATGAAAAAAAATGTAGATATGCCTTTCATCAAATCTCAACAACGATTTCTGTTGCAAACCCTGAAGAAAATGGGTATAGAAGGACCTTATCTCAACCTAATAAAAGCTATTTATGACGAAGCTTCTGACATCATCAGACTAAATGATGAAGAGATGGAAACTTTTTTTCTAAAGTCAAGAACAAGACAAGGTGTCTACTCTCACCACTCTTGTTCACTAGAATACTACAAACTTTAGTGAAAGGTATTAGGCAAGAGAAAGGGGGAGGAAGACATGTACAGGAAAGGAAGAGGTCAACTTTATTTACAGATAACATGATCCTATACATAGAAGACCCCAAAAATCCTTCTGAAAGACTTTTAGAATAAACTCAGCAATGCAGCATGATATGAACAACACATAAAAATCAAAATCATTTATGCACACCAACAATGAATACACTAAAAAAAATCAAGAAAATGATACTAGGCCAGGGATATACCTCAGAGGCACAGTACCTGCCTGGCAAGCATGAGGTTGTGAGTTCAATTCCCAGTTTAAAAAAAAGAAAGAAAGAAAATAATACTAGTCACAATAAATTCAAGAAAGTTAAATACCTAGGTATTAACTTAACCAAGGAAGTGAAAGACCTCTATAACAAAACCTGTATTACTTTGAAAAAGGAGAGAGATCACAAAGAACATCAGAAAGTGGCCATCCTCTGTTCCTGGGTAGGCAAAAATGATATTGTCAAAATGGCCATTTTATTAAAACTGATTTATAGGCTTAATGAAATTCCAATCAATATACCAACAATTGGTATATTGATCTGTTGCAAGACAGTATTCTTCAAAGAACTAGAAAAAATAATCCTAAAATTCATATGGAGCCAGAAGAGATCCAGAATAGCAAAAGCAATCCTGGGAAATGAGCAAAGCAGGGGGCATAAAAATCTCAGATCTCAAACTGTTTTACAAATCTATAGTGATAAGACCAGCATGGCACTGGCACAAAAAAGACGATTGGATCAATGGGACAGAATAAAGGAAGCAGAAACAACCCCAGGCATATCCAGCTATGTTTTCTTTAACAAAAGGACCAAAAACATATGCATGAAGAAATGTCTTAGTTACTTTTTACTCGTTGCTGGGACAAATACCTGACACTCAAAATGAAGGAAGGAAAGGTTTATTTAGCTCACAGTTACTGGAGGTTTCAGTCTGTACTTGGCTGTCTCCAAGGCAGAGAGGCACATGGCAGAGAGCAGCAGTTCATGGTGGCGGAACAGCAACAATCATGACAGAGGCAATCGACCAGTCAGGGCAGCAGACAGCAACAGTGCGAGTCTGTCTCTCTTTAAATTACATCAGGCTCTCTGCCTTAGCCTATCTGCCTCAGGCCACATCTATAATTCCCAGCAGTACTCAGACCATAATCTCATCAATACTAAAACATAATTCCAGTGGATCATGGATCAAGTCTCAAACTCTAGAAGTCCCTGCCCCATGAATCATGAGGCCTTGGGGGGACAACTAGACATAAACCATAACAGGAAAGATAGCCTCTTCAATAAATAGTTTTGGGAAAACTGATTACCCATATGCAGAAGATTGAATCTAGACCCATATCTCTGATTATGAACTAAAATCAACTAAAAATGAAACAAAGACCTAGATATCAAAATAGAAACAATCTGTTGCAAGATCAAATAGGTAGAACTGTTGCAGATTTAGGCTTAGGTGTTATGGTTTGTGTCTAGTTATCCCCCCACAGCTTCATGCAGTCATTGGGGAAGGCTTCTGGAGTTTGTAATTAACGATCCAATACTGGGATTATGGTTTGAGTGCTACACCCACCCTGGGACAGATAGCCTATATACAACACAAGGAAGGAAGAGAGTCAAGCAGGTTGACTTAGCCACTGCTCCTCCCTTTTGGCTTGCTGTTTTGCTGTTTTCTGCCACCATGAACTGCTACCCTTTGCCATGTGGCACTCTGTCTTGGAGCCAGCTGAATATGGACTGAAACCTTCACTAACTATGAGTTAAATAAACCTTTCCTTCCTTGATTCTGGGTGTCAATGAAAGAAAAGTAACCAAGACAACAGGCAAAGATTTTCTGAACAGAAACCCAACTGGACAAGACAGAATACAAGGAACCAATAGTCCATTTAATTATATCATATTGAAAAGCTCTGTAGGGGACAGGGGTCTGTAAATAGGGAAAAGCTTCATTGGGTTTTTGGGCTAATCATGACCAGAAAAAGTTAAAGCTTTCTGGGAGAAAACAATTAACAAGATAGGGGCCAGGGAAATAGCTCCATGGCACAAGTACCTGCCTGGCAAGTGCAAGGTCATAAGTTCAAACCCTGGTACCACACACACACACACAAAAAAAAAAATTAACAAGATAAGAGAACAGGATAAGCAGAGCACGGGAGAAGCCAGGTGCTCAAAATCAAGATAGCTGAAGCTCACCTACCTCCAAAAAATGCAAGAGACAAAAGGACAGACACTTTAAAAAGCTGTTAGTTAGTGGATAAAAACATATACTTCCACTCTACAGCCACACTATTAGTACACCAGTCCCTTACTTAATTGCTAACTCAACCTTATACATTCTGACAAGCTCATTTATAAGCATGCACATAGATGGTGGCTAGGGTTCTTGGAGCCTGGGATCAACCTATGACAGCCCAGGAAGCTAATTAGATTTTGACAAAGTCTAGGCAAGGAAGAGGGCTCTTGACCCCTTTATACATAGCCCAAAATAAAGGGCCCACAGGCATCCTGATCTGGATCCCCTGCCTTCTCACAAAGTAGCTGTCTGTCCCTTGCTTTTCTTCTTTCTTTTAAATAAAGTGTTTCTGTTCTCCCTTCTAAACTTTATATTTCCAATTCTTGTATTTTTTTATACCAGGAATCAAACTCAGGAATTTGCACTTGCCAGGCAGACACTGATACAAGTTTATGATTCCCAGTTGGTTGTGGTGATGTGGTGTGGTTTATAACTCCCAGATGAGACAATTTATATACAACAAAGGAAACCACCAACAGAATGGAGAGAAAACTTTTTGCCAGCTACACCTCAGAATGAAGACTAACATCCAGAATATATAGAGAGCTCAAGAACATGAGACTTTTATTTGTAAAAGACCTAACCAAAAAATAAACAATTGAAACATGTAGACATTCCTCAGAAAAAGAAATGCAAACAGCTAGTAAGTACATGAAAAAAGTGCTTAAACATCTTTGACCACCAGAAAAGTATACATTAAAATAAAATAATACTGACATTCTCTCTTACTCCAGAAAGAATGGCATCCACCAAGAAATTAAATAATATCAAATGCTAGCAAGGCTATGGAGAAAAATGAGCCTTTCTACATTGTTGGTGGGAATGTAAAGTAGTATGGCACTAGGAACATCAGTACGAGGATTCCTCAAGAACTAAATTTAAAAATTCCATTCAAGGATGGAAAAGATATGGTATTTTTATACAATGGAGTATTACTCAGGTATACAGAAAAACTGGAAGCCTTCACAGGTAAGCGGATGAATTAGAGGTTATACTCAGTGAGAAAAACCAGGCCCAATGTGTAAAATTCATATAATCTCCCTAGTGTAAGAACCTGAAAGAAGAAATAAAACTTGAAAGGTATAGCAGATATAATAAAATTGAAAGAAACGGAACTTAAGGATTAAACAATGAAGAGGAGAAAAAGGAAAAAAGGTAGGGGGAAAACATACAAGTATATATACAGGGTGGCTGAGATGACTGTTTTCTTCATCTTCTTTTTTTTTTTTTTTGCAGAACCAGGGATCAAACTCAGGACCTTGTACTTGCTAGGCAGGCACTTGTGTCCCTGAGCTATCTGCCCAGCTGGCTGAGGTGACTGTACTAAGAATTTCCATCAGTTTTTTGAAAATAGCAGCTAATGTGTAGAATTTTCACCTTGACTATCTCTGTATAATGCTATCTGTGAACTAAGCAACTGAACTAAGGACAGCAATGTGTAATACAAAAACCATGCTTGGACACCTATCATCTTGGTCTTCTAAATGTGTACCATTCATACTGTCATATCAATTATTACTATACTCTTTAATTTTAGAAGGTAATAAAAGAAAAAGGGAACAAAAATTTAAGATTTCTTGAAAGTGAGTGGTAATATTCAATCATACATCCGATCTTACATAACTATCTGTTAGTCTGAGCAACAGATCTCATGATAAAAATAAATTAACATATCAACCATTGTTAATCAGCTATTCTTGTTTTGAAAATCTTTACCACATGTATCGTTGTATGTTACCCTGTTTCTGCCTTGGGTCTGATTTTTGTTGCTTTTGTTTTTCCTCTTCAAAATCAAGTTATAATAAAAAAGAATTGGAGCATCATAAAAAAAAATGGTGTTCAATCCAGCTAGTCCCCTTCCAGACATCTGAAAGAGGCAGAGACATATTATAGGGACATATGTATATTCATCTTCATATCAATGCAACTTGTAATACTGAACTCTTGTTCATAAAGTGGCCTATATGAACATTAATGGATGAGTAAATAAAGACAATGTGCTATTTGTACATAATGGAGTACTATTCTGTGATAAAGATGCACCTGGGAGGGACAGTACTTGGAAGAAAGAGGACAATCACCTGGAGTCCAAAACCAATCTGAAATAAGACTTGCAAGCAAAACACAGATAAAGGATTTCATGAAATAGTCAGCCAGCCCACCTGGCTGACGGTGAGTCACTGGATCAGGACAACTGCCCACCATATTTGGAATCTTAAGAAAAAAACAAATGGAGAGCCTAAAATAGTGGAGCTTAATGAAGCCACACAGGATAGACTTGGGATAAGGTCTCCTTCCTCTTTTGCCTTCCTTCAAATAGAGGAGTCTACAACAGTAAATCCTGCCGACACACACAGGAGTAAACAGCTCCCTCCCTAAAGATTGACCACTTTTCCTCTTCTTCCTTTTCCCTTTTCCTTTTCTCCCCATTCTCTCAGTACACCAGTTAACTGGAACCCTTAGGAACAAAATTAAAGGCTATGTTGGTGCATGGTTAATCAAAAGATAAACTTGAGTAATTTATAGGAAATGTATGCACCTTGAGGCCATGCTTACAGAACCAAGTCAGACACATGTGGTTTTAAATGTTACATGTTTCTCTTAGGTGAGAAACACAAAATATAAATAACCTAAAAAGCAAAATAAAGACAGATAATAGAAGACAGTGCGACAAACCTTTTGTAGGAAAGGGACTTAGATAATGAGAATGGGCAGCAGAATAGGATTTGAGGTAAAAATAACTAACATGTGATATGTTCATGCATCAACTCCCCAAGGTGATTATATTTACTATATATCACAAATTTGTACTAATAAAAAAAGAAACCATATCATTCCATAATGCCACTCAAAGCCTTCAAAAGCTCCCTATCACAATCAGAACAAAGTCAAAACCATACAATTTTGTGCTTTAACATACTAGGTCACCAAACCCTTGGGAGCTCTGCAGTCTGCCTCAGCCACCCTGACCTCATTTGTTCACTCTCAAATGTCACATGTCACCAGCTCACGAGTGCTGTACTTCCCCCTCCACAGGACTTTTCACTTATCCTCAAGACTTTGTTCCAAAATCCCCTTCTCCATGAAATCTCTGCCCATCCTGTAAGAAATTGTGATCTCCCTGCTCTTGGCTCATTCTCCCACTTCCTGGCTCCTTCACTGTAGCTCTTATTACTTCACAATATTTTCTCATTTATTGTCACCTCCAAGTGTAACATTGCATGGATTATTTTCTCCTTCACAAATGAACCCCTAACACCTAGGTTAGCGTTTGCATTTAACAGATGCCCTGTGAATGTTTGTTAAAGGAATGAATAAATGAGTTATTTTAAAAGCTGTAATATTTATACTGCCACCTGACCTGCTTTAAAAATGGCTTTTCCTTATGCTCAGTGGAGAGACTGGTGGGACCTCTGCAAAAATCTCTTATGGGCATAACTGTCTAATTTTAATGTTTCCTACATTAGCTCTAAGTTGGAAGCAGTGAAATAAATTTTTAAGTCAAGAGTAATTTGAAAAAAAGATACAGATGAAGTCAAAGAAGTACCATTCACTCTTTATAACATGAAAGTACTCAGCATATAACTGACACTGCAAAATGGAGCTTTAAAAGTTAAGGATTTTTTGTTTAAAAATAAGCAATGTCTCCAAATGTTTTCCAGCTGAGCACATAACCAGTACAGTAGCGTACTTCTGCTCACAAACCTAATTTGTTCTACAATTCTGAGGAAGATGGCTGCAGTAATGTTCATTACCTAATGCAAAGTTCATGCAGGGAAGCAAAAGTCTGCCAAATGTTTCTGTCTGCAAACTCAACTTGTTATGAACAGAAGAGTCTGTGAAGCAATATATTACTGTACCTCCTCCCTCGGCCTAAAAGAACTGACAGAAAATGCAGGTGCCTCAGGAGTTAGAGCACAGTTTCCTTTTCACAAGAAAGAAGAATGAATCAAAGATGTATGGAAGTGATAAAGCACTGTGGAGATCTGCCTGCCTGGTCCCCACCCTCCAGCTAAAGATGGCTGGGTGATACAGTGAGTGGGGAGATCTGCACCATGTCTCTGCTCCTCTCCCCTCTGCAACTTATTTAAAAGGACAATTACCCAGCTGTACAAGGCGAGAGTGGTATCATGCAAACAAGCCCCTCTGTGCTCTACGTAGCTTCAACTTTGATTTGGTGATAGTGTATGTTATGTACTGCATTTATAGTTGGGATATCCCTTACCTTCACATAGTATACTAGTACATGTTAGTATATACACACATACAGTATATATAATGTACAAAGTAACTGACCGACTTTAGTTTTCTAAACTGACACCCACAAACACGTATGTTTGCAGACATGATTTGGTTCCTCAGGCAAATGAGAAAGATAAACAATTATGTTCGATGTGCTGTCTCACCTGAGCTGGAATTTGTCAGTTTTTTAAGAGCAGATTGTCTCAGGGGCTGAAAGGAGGAAGGCTGATCCTGACACAGTGGAAAGCGTGGTATGCACAAAGGAGTAAGGAGAAATCTTTGCTCAGCTCTTAACAAAGCAAGTGTGTGGGGTATTATTTAAAGCAAAGATTTATTTCTCCACCTATGAGATGATACTAAGGATTAGAAATCTTTGTTATTTATTTCCTTCTAAAATGTTCAAATGGGGGAGGGGAATGATAGAGGAAGGTAAACAGGGAAAAATAAAAAAAAAAAGAGAAATGAAAAACATGGAAACAAAGCTTTGCACATAGGGAGCGGAGGCGGGGTTGAAGGGAGGGTAAGGGAGTGTGGGGAGGAAACAGGTTATATCATGTACAGGTACACATTCTTTATGATGACTGTGACCATTATGTGTGTCTAAAATAAACCAGTAAGATACCTTCTTTTTACTAGACTCTGCAAAATAAATCTAGTGGCATCTCAGTTCTTTCGACAGTTTTGGTCATAAACCAAATTGGACAAGAACCAAATCAAATTCAGTGGTCAGGTTCATCATTGATCTTATGCAGAAATTTGGTTCAGTTCTCATCCAGTTTGGTTTATGATCAGAATCATGGAGAGATTGAATTCGTCAGCCAAGGCACCACTATATATGAGGGAGAGTCCATCCCATATTTCAGTAAAACACTGTATCAATATAACACCTTATTTTCTCAACAAACCTGGTGAAAGCCTAATTCTGTTCCCAGCACTGTGCTGTGGTTGGCATTGGGGAGCAGGTGGCAATTCAAGTCTTTTTTCTTTAAAAAGTTCATGTTTTTAGTTTTGTTCCATATGTATGTGCACCACTAACAACTGAAGAAGAGCTCTAAGGCAAAAAAAAGAGTGATTTTAAAAGAAATGAACACTTTCAAAAATTTATTACCCAGTAACTATTTTAGATATAAGCATATAATTTGTAAAGGAAACACTCATGTCTCAAAGTTCCCCAGGGATGGCAGAGACACAATATGGCCCTTCATTTCTTCAAGACTAAGGTACAAACCAAGTTTAACAGATCCCCACGTGACTACTGCATGTGCATTCATAGAAATTTTGTAAGTGATATATATTTTAAAGTGCCTAATTCTTTTCAGTTTGCTGTATAAAAGCAAATAGTGGATGCTGAATCAACAAATGAGAGTATAAATGTCAATTAATAATTCTTACAGAAAGAATATCAGAGGATGGAATTAGGTGGTTGAGTGGGTGAAGGGGATTTGTTCACCACAGGGCATCTCATCCTGAGCTACAGGAGAAAGTCTGGACTGGTTTCTTAGAGGACAAGTATTCCAGGTTCAGGGATTAGCATGTGCAAACACATACACTCTCTGTCTGTCTGTCTGTCTGTCTGTCTGTCTCTGCTATAGGGTAAGGAGAATGGCCTGACAGTGCAGGACTTGCACACAGTATTAGTACAGAGGTTATTTCAGGATACTTGGCATTACAACTCAATTGACACAATGCCTTAGACATCTGGAATTTACAGTTCTATCTGATGGCACAAAGAATCACTGAATGTCCAAGAATGGAGAGCTAGCCTGTTAGAAATGTCCAAAAAGCTTGACAGCATAATGCAGTGGCCTAAGATGAACTCATCTATCTAATGAGGATGAGGAGCTCTAAAACATGACTGCTGCATTTTGGTTGAACTGCCACAGCACTCACGCAAATAGCTAGCTGATTCTAAGTAATCCTACCATCCCTGAAGATGATGGACCATCTCAACTGTGAGGTTTGCTTGATCCTCTGTATTCTAATAGCTTTCACCCTCAACTCCACATTATGACCCACTGCCACAGTCCTCTGAATAATGTCACACAGAGTATTTCACTCCTTGAGGCAAACTGATAATGCTCTCTCCAACTTCAATCTTCTATGTCCCTATTTCATGCCCTGTACTCTCACAACATTAATGTTACACCTAAACAAGTCCTCAGTCACTATTTGCCATTCTTCCTTCCTAACCCAGGAGTCTCTTTAAAGTTCTCTTCTTCCCTTCCTATTCAGTGTGGATATTTTAACTGCTATCTCACATCATTCTTGAATCCTTCAAGATGGAAAACCTCCAAACCTGAATCAATCCAACCTACCAATTTTGGCACCATGCAAAGTTATGATAGGTCCTCAGTGCTGCTGAGTAATCTTCTTCTTCTTCCTCTTCATTTTCTTTTTTTTTTGTGTGTGTGTGTGTGTGTGTGTGTGTGTGTGTGTGTGTGTGGTACCACCAGGGATTGAATTAAGGACCCTGTGCTTACCAGGCAAGTGCTTATTCTACTGAGCTATCTCCTGAGCCTTTTCCTTTTGTGTTCTAAAGAGACTTTTCTTAAGATTGATTCTCCTTCATACCCTTTCCAGATGCTCCCTGCTCTTTCTGAAGAGCAAAGCCTTACTGATTTTGAGAGGTGGTCCACTCAAGTAGATCTGAGACTTTAGGTCTAGAGCGTGTAGCTGATTAGGTTTACTCATAGCTGAAATATAGACAGCAACATCAGAAAATAGAGGAGTGTGCCAGCAAGATGTTTCAGTGGTCTAAAGCACCTGCTTAGGAAAACTTAGGCAACCTGAGGGACTGTGATTGGATCCCCAGCACCATATGCTGTGCCAGCGCCACCCCCCAGGGCAGGCTGAGCTGGCCATAATAAAAAAAAAAAAAAAAAAAAAAAAAAAAAAAAAAAAAAAAAAAAAAAAAAAAAAAAAAAAAAAAAAAAAAAAGAAAGAAAGAAAGAAAGAAAGAAATGGGAGGGGGGCGGGGGAAGATAGCTCTGTGGCATAAGAGCCTGCCTGGCAAGTGCAAGGTTGTGAGTTTGAACCCTGGTCCCACCAAAAAAAAAAAGGAGAAGATGGAGGAGTGAACAGAGGTAATAGAACAAACAAGAGAAAGCTGTGCTATGAAAATGTAATAGAGGATTTCTAGAGTTAAAAAAAGAAAGAGGTAACAAAGGTAAATTGAAGAACTTTGAGAATATTAAGAAGTTGTTGGATTTGACCAGGAAGTCATTTACAGCTTCTATGGGAAATTGAATGGGAAAATAACTGTATACATGAGAGAATAATTAAAACACAGAGGCAAGGAATGTAGAATATCTGAAGACTTTAGATAAAATGAAATCATTTGGCAATCAGAATGGGCTGCATGGTCAAATGAAGACTAATGGGCTTTTGTTCAGATGAGATATTTGAGGGTATAGTGGAGAAAGAACTACTATAGGAATGATAAAATCTCCGTTAAATTGGCTCTCAACTGTATGAAACAGGAAAAAGGTTCAGAAAGGACACATCTATTTTACTTTGCCCTCTATTTTGCTTAAGACTTTAAGTAAACGATTATTCTAGAAGAGATGGGAACTAGCTGTAGGAAAGCCCTGCAGGGACCTGGCACAGGGACTCTCAACACCACGTGCAAGCAACGCTCACTGGACGTGGAATGGTCCTCTCACAGCCATGTTCATCATTCTTGCCTTCTGAAGCAGGCTTTCTGCAGTAGTAGGAGGCCTCTTCTACCCCATCTAGGTTAATGCCTCCCACCACAGGCTTCCATGACCAATCTAATTCTCCCATCGACTTATGGTAAATTTTTCATGCTCCACTGGGCCATAAACTCTGGGTGGTCAAAGACTGTACTAGCCCTGTGTCCTGTTTTAGTTCTAGTACTGAAAGTATTTGGTTAAGTACTTAGTAAACATGTAATATATACCAGCAAACCTGGCTTTGCACTCATAATGCACATGAATTTAGGTAATAGCTCTTCAAAATACTACCCAGCAGAGGACATTTTCCCAGGAGAATGCTGTGTGACTCTGAACGGTAGTGCATTTTTTAATTGATCACAGCAAGCTGCTAAACTGATATCCAGAGGCATGTCCCTGAAGTGGTTCAAAAGCACTTTCCATCTGTAGTATCTGGACTTAGAAATATACAGCCAAGGACGAGAGAACGATGAGGGATCTTGGAAGTATTTGAGCATCAAATGCTCAAATATTTTTTTTTTACTTATAGCAGGACTTGAACTCATGACCTGCATTTTCCAGGCAGCCTTGAACCACAGCTATATCCTCAACCTTTGAGCATATTCATTAGCCTAAAATTAAGTGTCCCTTTAGAGTCCACTAGAATACTTTCAGTGATAGAAAACATCCCGTATGAAGATGCTCACTCCATTTTTCAATTGTTGTAGACACTAGAAAATTCCTGTGATGCACTTGTAGCCTTTACCCACTAGTCCCCTGTATCAGTGAAACTGTAGTACAGTCTTTCAGCATCCAAGTAGGTTTCCTTTTCTGTTGTTCCTTCCATCCTCTCCATGTGATACTTGTGACATCTGAGGACATAGCCACATACCTGTTTTCTCATCATCTACACTTAAATGCTTTCATGAAGACAACAGAACAAAAAATAACAAAAAGTATAAAGCTGAGACAACATACATGACAACATGGGAATAAAATAGCAAAACAAGTGCAAATTGCAGATTTATTAGTATTGCTTTTCTAAAAAATAGCAAAATATGTCCTAATTGGAGATCTATTAGTTTTTCTTTTCCATTTGAGTATGCTTGACTCTGAATTCTTTCTAGCCTAACTTTAAAATATCCTTACCTTAATCCAGTACTCCACATTGTCAGGATCAAAAGCAGGCTGTAGAAAAAAAATATATATATTAGTAATATCTTTATCAACTTGGCCACTTAATCTATCCTTCTGATTACATCACATTATAGTATCTTTTTAGTCTTTCCCCAGAATGTTTCATTGGAAAGTAGTACAATTTACTAAGAAAAGAGCACTAAATGGGAGGCTGAGGCAGGAGGATCAGTATGAGTTCAAGATCAGCCTGGGCTACAAAAGTGAGCTCAAGGTCAGCCTGAACTGCATAGCGAGACCCTGTCTCAAAAGTAAAAATAAAAATAAAAATAAAAAGAGCACTAAATAACAGTTCAAGGAAGAGACCCAAGAATGTCTCTAGGACATTCTTATCTAAGCCTTCTCTGACATTTTGACTTAACTGCTCTGAGATTGGGCCCAACCATAAGTATTTCCTAAAGCTCTATGGTCATAAGATACAGAAATGCAGGTTATAGTGTTCTTAATAAGAATCCAAATGAGTGCTGACTAACCAGACTATCAAAGTGATTTTCTGCTTTGGAAAGGGTGTTATTTTCCTTTTTTAAAAAGAGCTTCCTGTAGCCAGATGCTTTTCTGTCTTTCCTGCAACAAAAAATGTATTTGGTCAACAAGAACAGGGGAATAGAGAAGAACTAATCATTTGACTTCTGCTGTCTTACCAAAGAGAAAATAAAGCATAAGCAAATTATTCTCTACTCTTATTAGTCAGATATTAATCTAAATTAGAAATAAGATCACGAAAACACCTTCTTTCTTTACTCTGTTAACTCTCAGAAGCTTGCAGTGTTCCTCTAATAATCACTTAACAGAAAGAGGCTTTGAATTTGCTAAAACTTGAAGTCACTTTTTAAAATGAAATTATCTCCACTGGCATACCAAGCCAGTGGTGGGGAGGATATATGACTTTCTTTCACTTACCTGACACTTCACCTTCAAAGCATCTCACAGATAAGTAATTAATGAAACTCTACTATTGAATAACTTACAGGGCAACAAAGAAAGAGCCAATTCTATCAAAATATAACTGAACTACTTGTTTTTATCTTCTATCAGTAACAGTGAGCAGTGTCACCAAAACTCCTTCCTTTTGAAATTCTAAGTGTGTTCCAATTTTTAACCTTTCTTCATCAAGCCTCTGCTCATCAGCTATTTTAGATGCAGCCTATTATGCAACCAATCCATTGTAATAGGAGCAGCCTCAGTTTTCAAGCTTTTTTAATCTCCCAGGGTAAGTCCTTTGGTATATGGAGAAAGATATTTACTAAGTGGAACACGTCTAGTGCATGTAGTTGGTATATTTTAAAATAAACTCCAAAAACAACTGCTTGGGGACCTCGCAAAGGCAATCACCTACAGTAATTTTTTTTAAAGGAAAGTGTAACTGAAGGGCGAAAAGTTCTGATTAAACTGCCCTGAAACTGGAAGCTAAGAAGCTTTAGCTTTAATACCCTCATTTACATCTGCAGCATTTATTTTTGTGACTGTTAAAAAGGTAGTCCGGAAGGCATACAAAGTGTGATTGGAGGGCCCGGCGGGACGGCTCAGTGGTCTAAAAGCGCCTCCTTGGGAAAGCTTGGGTGGCTTCAGGGACCGCGGTTCGATCCCCGGCACCACATGCTGCGCCAGCCCTGCCCTCAGGGCGGGCTGAGCCGGCCAAAAAAAAGGGGGGAATAGACAAAACAAAAGTTCTGAAACAAGAAAAAAAAAAAAAAAAAAAAAAAAAAAGTGTGCCGGGCGTGGTGGCGCACGCCTGTAATCCCAGCACTCGGGTGGCTGAGGCAGGAGGATCAGTGCGAGTTCGAGACCAGCCTGGGCTACAAAAGGGAGCTCAAGGCAAAAAAAAGTGTGATTGGCCTTGCATACACTTCAAGTTTAAAACTGGGTTATCATTTTCTTCATGTCATCAGGAGCTGGTGCATCAAGAAGAAACAGATATGAATAAGACTTTTTTTAGGTACATGCACATAACTTACCTTCCCAAACACCCTCTTCCCAGTATCACATGTTTTGGGGAGGGTTTTATAGTGTAGAATTATTTTGATCACATTCATGTCCCCTATTACCGGACTTTATACTCCTCCCCTTTAATGATGATTTAATTTAGAAATTCTCATGCGAATCAAGCACTGATATATTTTACAAACACTTGGATTACTGAGTTTAATTTGACTCTGTATGTAAAATTGGAACAGAAGAAACATAAACAGAACATTCAATGTGACCTCTTTTCAATAAAAATTAGTTGCTCCAGATTTCAAAACTTTTTAAAAAGTGACATATACGGGAGTTTTCCTAAAATTGGTGACAGGAGTGGGCGAGAGTCAAGCGCGGACCCTGATAAGCATGAGGAGAGCTCTTGGGTTTTAGAAAAAGCGTTAGTTTATTCACGATGCTGCCCACCAAGGCCGTGATCTGCACAGGCCCTCACAGCTCCTAGAACCGCTACATTCAGGGCAGTAGTGGCCTTGGTGCAGGAAAGGTCACGTAAGGATGCCCCGGCGAGAAAAGGAAGGACCTGAGGGCAGCGGCGAGATTCGGGAATGGGGAGAATCTTGGGCCTGTCCATTGCACTCTCAAGCTCCCGACACGGATCACCTTGGGATTCGGCTTCCTTGTGAACCGCTTCCAGCGATTCAATCCCCTGCTCCTTTCTGAGATGGATTTTTCTTTTGGGGCCAGCAGCATTTTCCAGGTTCAAGGCCGGACCGCGGCCAAAGGTGCAACAACCGCTCTTGTGCCCACGCTGCTTCCGGGTTTACTGGGAGTTGTAGTTCCTTTACTCATTCAAGAAGAGCCAGTGTCCTACGCCGTGGAACTACTATTCCCAGAAAGCTTTGCGCAGTCGTAATGCGTTTTCTTAGTTACCACGGCAACAGCGGTGGCCCTCTGGGCTTGCTTTCAAAGGACCTTTGCTTCTTTTTGGCCCTTGGTGATGACGCACTACTCCCTGATTGGCTCTGTACTGGAGGCGGTGGTTGGAGGGGGGAACCAAGGATTTTGTGAGACGGACACGTGGTTTGGAGTTTGGGGGTTCTAAAGCTCAAAAGACTTGGGAGATTTGCAGGTAAGTGCCTCTGTTTCTTTGCTGATATGAGGATACTAGGCATGAACCAGTTGAGTCTTGCTTAGGCCCTCCCTGATAGTGCTATCGAACTGTATTTCTGTTCGCTACGTGGTTCTCCTTAGAGTTTCCCGGTAGGTCTTGGCTTCTGCAAATTCAGATACTCCCAAATCATATGAGCATCGCTGATATATCTGAGAGCAAAGGGCCTCCTTTCGAAAGGCCTCTGATTAAGTTCCCAGAGAAGATTTAAAAAATAATTTTCCCCTAATCTAACTGGGGTATTTGGGAGGGTAAAATATTCTCGTGAACTAGGCGCTTAGCGAGGCCCGGGGTCCCGTAGAAACTTTTGAGGTAAACAAACCCAAGCTTATTAGCTGAACTTAGATGTTGGCGGGAGCCCACGCACGTATATATGAGTTTATGAAACAGTGTAAAGATTTACAGCAGATACTTTGAACCAGCTGCTCGTTGGCTGAATGACCTTAGGAAACTTCCTGTCAGAGTTTGTTTTATTCACTGACAAATCAACGCAAAGCCAACAAATGTAAGTTAAAGTTCATTTGAAATTGCTAGAAAACGAGGTTAAGGAAGCTTGCCTGCAGAAGTTTGCAGTAATTCTCGTACCCGCCTTAAGTTAAATGTCCACCAGAAAAGCGGTTGGTTAAATAATTTGTGTTCCATTCAAACCGAGACGTATCATGAAGTAGTTCTTTTAAAAGGGATAAGATCTGCTTCTCTTCTTTGAGGTAGGTACCCATCGTGTATTCCTGAAAAACAAAGTGGTTTCCATTTTTGTAGAAACAATTTCCCTCCAATAAAAAAGTAACCTCCTTTCCATAAACAAGTATGTTTAAATGTTTGAGTATGGAAAAAAATTGTAGAGTCTGGGAGGATGGGTTAGAGGCAAAGGAAGGGGAAGGGGAAAAAGTACACAAGTAATGCTGTGGCAAAATTGGAAATACGTCTCAAATTTATGTTGGTTGAAGTTAGTAAGTAAACATTGCAGGTGCTTATGGATAAAGTGGAATTTCCATTAAGCTACCAGCATATTAAGCTAATTATACAGCTCCAAAACTAGATTTTATTTATTTATTTATTGAGACAGAGTCTCCTTAGGCAATTCAGATTGGCATTAAACTGTTGATGTAGCCCAGGCTGATCTTTAACTCATTGTCATCTTTCTGCTTCTGCTTCCCAAGACCCAGAATTACAGACATGCACCACCACACTTAGCTTGACTACTTTAATTTAGATACCAGATCTACCACTTTCCCTGGTGATTATATTAACCTTATTTCCTGACTTGTAAAATACAGATAATAATAATTACATATATGTTGTGCACTTGGTATGAAGGTTAAGAGAATTAATTTATAAAGAACAATACTTGGTGCCTAGTAAATACCTAATAAATGTAATCTATTGTTCAATAGGAGAAATTAATGTAACTTTATTGTGATCACTGATATTTGGATCATCTTAATTTGTATTTTCTATTTTTGTTGTGTTTCATTTGGTCTCTTTCTAGTCTTCGTTGGATTAATTAATTTTTTTTCTTTTTTTTTTTTTAAGATGTAATTCCAATACAATCAATTTTATTTATTTATTTTTTGTATGTGGAACCAGGGATTGAACTCAGGGCCTTGACTTTGCCAGTCAAGCGCTTATTCTACTGAGCTATCTCCTCAGCCCCTAGTTTTTTTTCTTATTCTCATTAATCTTTTCATAATAGATTTGGAAATTACTCTGTCAGTAACTTTTAACGATTACTTCTAAACTTTTGACACATAAATAATTTAACATTATTTAAATTATCTCTTTTCCCTTACCAAATAATGTAAAACTTGTACAATAAATCCCTTTAAATAATTTTATTTTCTACTGTTCTTACAGTTTTAGAATCCATTATTTCTGTGTCATAGTCAAATCAGTGCATATTTAGAAATCTGTTGGACTTTTTTCTCTGCATGTATAATTACTGTAGAGACTATGTGAAGGAAATGGGGAGATGTATAATTTTCTTTTTATAAAAATGTGCTCACACAGCTTACTTTAGTCTGGTAGCAAAGCTTATACATCTTTCCATGACAGTATGTAGAGAAACAATTTAAGAAACATTCTAAAATCCCGCTTTGCATGATGGATGAGGGAGTGGATGACACCAGAGGTATTAGGATAGGTGCAGTTTAGCCAGAGGCATTTTTTTTAAAGATGTAATTCCAATACAATCAATTTTATTTATTTATTTTTTGTATGTGGAACCAGGGATTGAACTCAGGGCCTTGACTTTGCCATGCTGTGTTTCTTTTTTCACCATACACATATATATGGTTTTTCAGTTTTTATTTTTATTAGTACACGTTTGCATTGCATAATGATTACATTCCTTGGGGAAGTTGGTAGATATACATAACACATCTTAATTTCCATTTTCATCTTGTTTCTCTCTCTGTTCCCTCTATTTCTTGCTCACCTTCCAATTTACAAGAGATCTGCCCACTTCCTACTGTCTTTTATTTTGCTTTTACTTATAGTTTGTTTTTCTTTGAGAACCTACGTAATATTTAAGCTTGTGTGTCAATTTATTACACTTAACATTATGGTCTCACATCCATCCATTGTCCCACAGATGACTCAAGTTTTCCTGTTTATGGCAAAGTAGTACTCCATTGTATATAAATACCATATTTTCTTAATCCATTCATCAGTTGATGAATAAGATTTAACTATTATGAGTAGTGCTGCTATAAATATGGGTGTACAAGTATCATGGTAATATGATGTCTTTTACTCCTTGTGGAAGACATCTAGAATAGGAACAGCTGGGTTAAATGAAATTTCTGTTTTTAGTTTTGTGAAGAGTCTATAATGATTTACATAGTGATTCTACTAGCTTACATTCCTACCAATGATGTAGGCAGATTCCCTCTTCCCCACAGCTTTGCTAGCAAGCATTTGCTATTATTTGATTTCTTGATGGTAGTTATTCTTTGTGGGGTAGGAGGGAATCTTAGTAATGGCCAGTGAATCTTTTTGTGTATTTATCGACCACTTATATTTTTTCTTCTGAGAAGCATCTATTTATTTGTTACTTATTTTTATTGGCTCTTTTATTTTAGGGGGAGTCTTAATTTTTATGAGTTCTCTATGTATTCTAGGTATTAGTCAAAAACATTTTTTTCCTATTTTGTAGATAATTTTTTCACTCTATTCGCTGTTTCCTTTGCTGTGCAGAAGGTTTTTAATTTGTTATAACCTCATGGGAGGATTCTTGGTAATATTTTTTGTGCCACTGGAGTTCTGTTCAGCAAGTCCTTGCCTATACCTAGATCTTCAAAAATCCTCTAGCAGATTGTTAAGGTTTGTGTCTAGATATCTCTCCAAAGCTGCAGGAAGCCATGGGTGGGCTTTTTAAAGAGATGTATGAATCTAAAGCTTGTGATTGATTTGAGATACAGTGCTGGGATTAAGGGTGTTGGAATGAGGGGTGGGTGGTTACTAGATCAGTCCACTACTGACTGTATTGGTACCACCCTAATCACAGTAGACTGGATACAATATAAGGGGCAGAGGAAATTTGTCTCACTCTCTCCATTGTTGCTTTTGTTGTCTTCTGCCACCATGAACTTTTGCCCCTCTGCCATGTGCTACCGTGCCCTTTCAGATGAGTCTGGACTGAAACATCTATAAACTGACTGCTGAACCTTTCCTCCTTTAATTTTGAATGTTGTATATTTGTCTCAGTACTGAGAAAAGTAAGACACAGATTAAATATTTTTCTTTCTCTTTTTTTTTCTTTTATGTATTTGGTACAGGGTCTTACTACTTAGCTTGGACTCATAGTGATCCTCCTGTTTTCAGCTTCGCCAGTGCTGGGATTACAGGTGTGTGCCACCACGCCTGGACTCCACTCAGTGAGCCTTGGGGGCGGGACCAACATGTGTGCAGGACTGGGGATCAAATCCTTCTCCTTGTGTTTGCCAAAGCAGATGCTTAGTCCACTAAGCAATCTCGTCAGCCTTAAATAAATATTTCTGTTTTGACACTTAGATCTTTTTTTTTTTTTTTTTTTTTTTTTTTTTTTTTTTTTTTTTTTTTTTTTTTTT
>PVJA010033019.1:0-23644 GCA_004027025.1 Myocastor coypus
TTCTTCTTCTTCTTCTTCTTCTTCTTCTTCTTCTTCTTCTTCTTCTTCTTCTTCTTCTTCTTCTTCTTCTTCTTCTTCTTCTTCTTCTTCTTCTTCTTCTTCTTCTTCTTCTTCTTTTTAGCTTGATTATGTTGCCTTAAGGTGGAAACTTCTTTTCAAGCCTGGTGGTGCCAGGTGCTTTAGAATGATAGTTGGGAAGTTATAATAATATGGTTCCATCATTTTCATCTTCAACTTGCCATCCTATGATATCTCTGATTTGAGAGTCAGTGACAATATACAAAAACAGCAGAGCTTTATCACTAGCATAGGAAGCCAAAATCCACTATAGTTTAAATATTTATATTTTATTTTTATTCATGATCTCTCAAGTAGGTATTGAGTGATACAGTGGGAATGTTGTGGACTTTTATCTTGAGTGTGTCAATCACAGAAAGAAAAAGCTGACATTTGGTACTACATAACATGTCTCTGGTTTTTCTATTTATTCTTCTGCAAAATTGCTGAAAAATGGCTTTTCAATTTCTATGTTCTACTACAGGATTTTTGTGATATGCTCATTTGAAATAAAAAGACTACTGTGCTTCTAAATTGCCTGATTCTGTATGTCATTTCCAGGAGCACATAAATTTGTACTGTAATAAATAAGCAATAAAAACTACCACATTTATGTGCTTTTCTTGGTTCCCTCATTATTACTTAATCTTGACTAACTTATATTAATTTTTGCTCTTAATAAGGGTGAAATGTTGCTTACTTCTGAAAATGTAAAAAGCACCAATGATTTTGTCTTTCATAGGCAGGATTTATAAGTATTTAAAAACTACATGATTATTTAAACTTGAAAATATTTTTAAGAAATTATCTACTCTTTTATTTATGTGACACTATCTGTAACTGGATTATAATGCATTATCTTCCAACATATATACATTTGAAACAATTTTTCAAGATTTCTGTTTATGGGACTTGTATCAGTCAGAGATTTACCAGAGGTATACATACAAGATGTGTGAATGTATAAGAAATTCCAAGTTTCGCTTACCATGTTACCCACGAAGTCAGATGTGGAAGCATGCGAAGGGCGTCTGCACACTGGAGACTGAAGGATTCAGTTCAAGGTCTGGAGCCCACAGCAGTGTTCCATACAAGTACATATCAGGATGCTGGTGGATCTGCGACAGAAGGCTAATGAGTCTACACCAGAAGGCTGAAGGATACAACACAGAAGCCAAGAGTCTGCACTAGAGCCAGGATGTTGAAGCTGATGGCGAAGACTGAAGCTCCTTCAAGGAACACTGGGGCCCTCTGTCCTTCTTCATTCTCCTTTTACGTGATGAGTCACTCTGTGGTGGTGCCTCCATACCCCAGGATGCAGAATTGCTGAGAGGATTTATCTGACCAATTTGCTCTCTGTGAGAGCCTGAGAGAATCATTTCTCTCTAGGTGACTCTCCTCAGGCACACTATACAGTTAGTTTCTCATTTTGACATAATCAGTCAACCATTACAGATAGGAGTTCTGAGCAACCCAATGTTGCCTAAATTTAGCACTTTCAAGTACTTAAATTAAGACATTTACTATTATGATACTTGGTTTAAAAATTATCATTTTTAACTAATTGACTAAAAACTATTAATGGTTGTGGAAAAATTCCATAAATCTAGATATAACAATAATATATATATATATATATATATATATATATATATGCAAGATTGTTGAATCAAAGGCCCATTTCTTTAAGACTTTTGATTCAACGATCTTGCATATTTTTTCTCTATCTCTAACTTACTCCAATTTCTATCCACCTTCCTTACTCAGATGTTTCTATGTTGCAGAATGTACCTTCAAAAAAACAAAAACAAACAAACAAAAAAAACAAAAGAATGTATCTTCAACTCCCCTAGGCCTCTGGCTACGTCACATTCACTTGACAAAACTTCAATCCTTCTTAAATCTAAATCCCCAATTATTCTACTTTTGAACTCTCTCAAATGAATGTGTCTAAAACAAAAGTCCATGATTTACTTATTGGGTCAGCGCTGCAGCACAGGGTGATTAGCTGAGCTTTCAGTGCTTTCCAAATGGAGCTTGTTCCATCAGATGTACCACTGTTATTTGAAAATTTATAAGTTATATTCTATCTTACTGAAAATATTGACATAATTTGGAAATAATTCCTACAAATTGTCAGTATGACGCTTATCAACTCCCTGCATCTTTGTGCATACACTTGTTTTACCTTCCTAGCTAACAGATAAAGTAGCTGTTCTGTTTTCAGAGGCCAACTCCTACTTTTTGTCTGCTAGGTTCTATCTCTTCTTCATTACTAAAAGATAGCACACTAACTTTTTCTACCTCCCCTGTGTGTTGGCACTTTTTCTTCCTTTATGTGATCATTTCTATCCACATCCAGAAGTGCCGAAATATATTCTGAATTCTAAAAGATGTCTGACTACAAGTTTTCTTAGTGCTAATGCCTCAGTTTCATATTTTTGTTTTATAACACCCTCACTACCAACAACAACCATGAACGCTCTCTATTGGCTGCTTTTATGAATTTTCTCTGTATCTTCTAGCTGTTCATCTAACATACACTGGTCATATTGATTTTAATTCTCAATACCAATTGACAGAGCTTGTGCCTCCCTTCTTTTGAAAACTTTTATCACTTGGTTTTAGGATATCATCTTCTGCTTTGCTTTTTTTCTACTTCACTGCTATTTTCCTCAAACTCTTACTGAGATATGGAGGAGCATGGAGCCCAAGCCTCAGAGCTCTCTTATGCTCTGTTTATATTCACCTGTATGAGCAGCATCACCAGAAGATTAGATGTCCACTCTGGGCTTTGCCTTCAGTGCCAGGCTCATATGCGCAACTGTTTAGGTTTCTAACAAGCAAGCAGACTTTCTAAAATCCAAAGTAAATAGCTGATCTCCTTTCCCAACTCACAGTCCTATTAACTTTAATAAACAGTAGATTCTGGGCAATTAGATAGCTGGGCAGACTAAGAGCCTGGACAAGCCCTGATCCTCCCCTGGGTATGCTGAGCCAGCCACCACGACTGGGTGTGGTCGAGTGCACATGTAATCCCAGCGCTAGAGAGGCTGAAAACAGGAGGATCACTATGAGCCCCGGCCCTACAATGAGACACTGTACCAAGTACATTAAAAAATAATAAAGAAAAAATGAAGCCTTTAGCACAGGTAAAATCTTTGGAATAATTCTCTCTCTCTCTCTCTCTCTCTCTCTCTCTCTCTGTGTGTGTGTGTGTGTGTGTGTGTGTGTGTGTGTGTACCTGGGGACTGAACTCAAGTTTTTACAACAAACCATCTCCCCAACTTTTTGGATTATTTGTAGCTTGAGATAGGGCTCAATAAATGACCTGGACTGGATGTGAACCTGTGATCCTTCTGCTTCAGCTTTCAACATTTGTCCTGTCTCCCTCCTACTCTGTTCTCTGCATACCTCCTGTCTTGTCCTTCCAAAATCAAATCTTGTCCTCCCTGCTTTGCTCAGAAGCCATGCAAGAGCTGCCCTCTCACTCAGAGCCTTAGCTAAAGTTCTTACAACCACCTCAGATTGTACCATAGCTTTTTGTTGCATGCTTTAGCTCTTCTTGACACCTCAGCCTCCCAATGAGCAATGTGGTGACCACCTGACTTAATGCTGTGAAACATCTTCTAGGCCCTAGAACCATCCATTTCCTTTCTGAGTATTATATAGCTAATACTAATATAGTTAGTATATTTATTTAGTATAATAGCTAATATTTCATACAGGGTCTCACTATGTAGTTCAGACTTGTAGTGATCCTCCTCTGGCATCCAGCCTCCCCAGCCCTGCGATTCCAGGCATATACCAGTGCACCGCCATGCCTGGTCTTGCTTGCAAGGCCTGCATGGCGTGTGGTACCCAGATCCCCGTACTTGCCTAAGCAGGCACTTAGTCATTGCCCTGGGTATTTTATTATACATGACATAGCATACTGTTACATGCAATATATCTTTCCTGTTTCCTTTCTACTGTTTTGCCCAATAAAATATGATTCCCTCAAGACAGGACTTTTTCCATTTTCTGTTTTGTTTTGTATTCTTATCTTAGTATCTAGTGCGTAATCAATGTTCACTGAAGGATGGAAAGAATAAGACTTTTACATAACCTGAACAATATGCTTTTCTCCAGCCCCACTCCCCATCCCCATTTGTATTTTTTCAGACTGAGGAACACGGAGCACTTACTTTACAAATATGGTTCACCTGACTTCTCAGCAAGTGACACTCATTTACTCTGTGCCAAAATATCACTGTTTCAAAGATCACTGTGCCAAAATATCACCTGCGATTTTTTTTTAGACTGTCCTACCACTTCCTATTTATCTCAGAACATGTTTCAGTCTTCTATTTGACAAATGCAGGAAGAGCTTCCTCGCCTCTTCTCTCTGAGCTTCCCTTGTTGGTATCACATTATCGTTCACACAACATTTATCTTAATATGCCTGATGTTGAAAGCATGACTGTCGTTTAGCTCTGTTTATTTTATTTTATTTTATTTTATTTTTGGCTGAACTGGGGATTGAACTTAGGTCCTTGCACTTTCCAGGCAAGTACTTATTCTACTGAGCTATCTAGCCAGCTCCTCCATTGCCTTTCCTAAAATATCCTCTTAAAACAAACTAATTCTGAGTGGATTTAACTGCCCCTTTTGCTGGAACATATACTCCTCTTTTGAATACTGATGGTGATAAAGCAAGAAACTGGCAGAGTGGTGCTCTTCTAAATTCGTAGTTTCCTCTTGGGCTGGACTGAGCTTGCCTGCCACTGGTTTCCTATTACTGCTTGTAACAGCTGTTTCCAACCTTCTCTCCTAAGCCTCTGTGCCTACCAATGTGCTTTTCACCGGCCAGCATATGCCCCAACCTGCTACTTCAAGGAAAAAACAGAAAATTACTATTGTAACTATTATAATTTTTTCAACTTCTTATGCCCAATGCAGCTTATTTGCAATTTCATTTTCCATCTTCTATTTCCTTTCCATTCAGTGTACAAATTAATGATTTAATACTAATATCTCCACCCATGCTTCTGATCTTCTCTTGAATCTTTTTGATATCTCACTTTTTGTAAAGGTGAGGATCCCCCCCCTTTTTTATTCGATGCTCCTATTTCTTTCTATCAGCTTTAGCTGTTCACAAGGGTTTCCTCACTTTAGTATAGCAACCTCTTCTTCAGGTCTTATTCTTTTCTGACCATTCCCACATTTCTGATCTTTGCTCGAAATGTACAGATTTTGAGATTGATAGCTACTTTTGCAATTGTTTTTTATTCGTGTCACCGTTAACTATGACATTCAATTTAACTGAATTATGAATGCCTAGCACCTTAGTAAAGCATACCTCCAGGTGCATCCAGGCAACATTTGCACAAATGACTGGTATGAAGTTCAGCACACTGATTGGGGAAGATACTCATCTCAATTATGGATGATAGCAGCCAATAGGCTTGTGGAATAAAATAAGGGAAAAAAATAAATTAGTGTATTTTCTGGAAGTTCCTTTCCACTTGAGCTAGTGTATCTTCTGGCATTGCTGTTGACATAAATATTTAGGTTCTTTCCACATAGGCTTATTCCAGGCATATTCTAGTCTTCCAATTTTGAGTTAGTAATACATCTTTGATTCCTCTTTTTCTTTGACTTTCATGTTGTAGGGCTGAACAGCTATTTGGTCTTCCCATTTTCTAGAATGCTGGTGAAAATGTAGATTCCTCTGACTCTAATCTCTTAAGCCTGCCTAATAAGTTCCTTTCATACACACATATATTTTCGGTTGATTCTGTTCCTCCGGGAAACCTTATAAAGTATATTTTCTTGTTGATTCCTTAATTCATATTATTCATGTTTCTGATTCTAGTCATAAGTTGAAATTCTATCTCTAAATTTTAGGTTGATGTCCTAACTGAGTATAACTTTCTTTTGTATCCTCACCTTCTTTGAAGTTAAAGTGTGATGTTAAGGCTGTCCCTACCTAAAATATATACCATGCACCACAGCTTCTTATCTCTTCTCTGTTCTGTTTTTTAATTATTTAAAATTGCTTTTATTGTTTTATTTTTCAAAGTGTACAGATTAGAATTTAAAGAAAAATATAAGCGATACAGAATTTTACTGAACAAAGTAATATGAAGTTCCCAGTATTTATATTAGGATAACCAGGTAAACCTATTTAGGTTTAGGTTGGTATTCAAGCCATGCCATAAACATTGTTGAGTTATAAGTTGAGAATGACATTTTTATTTTCCTTTGCCTGGCTCAGCCTGTCTCAAGGGCAGGCCTGGAACTGCAGGTAGAGCTGGGATCAAACCGTGGTCTCCTGTGCCTGACTGAGTTTACCCAAGCAGGCACTTAAACAACTGCTCTACCCCACAAACACCCTCTTCTCTGTTCTTAAGAATTGTCATGTCTTGTGAATTTGGCAGAGTGTTCAGCTTTTGTGAACTTTTGGAATCTCATCCAAGGCATTACTTTAGAAAACTACTTCCAAACAGGACACCAATATCCCCTATGTATTTTCCTATAGCAAGTTGTACATTCCTACACATTGTAACCAGTTATGTAATTTTGACCTCACTGTATACTAGGTCAAAATTTCATAAAAACATTAAGTTATATTTCCTTATTTTTAAAGTATATCCATGGTTGCCTAATACAGTGCTTATACCTGACTCTATCTACAGACATAAATACATACTAAGGCTTAGTTATTGTGGATAATTGTTAGGTATGTGGAATCGATGGAAACATTCATTTTTGCACAGTTACAAATGTCCATATTAGACTTTGGGAACCAAAAGGTCTGAAAGAAAAGTTATATCATCTTTGCAAATCACTATAGTTTAACATTTTGAAATACTAGAGTATCACATCCATATTCATATTAACTTCAAATACGTTTTCCAACAACATAATAAAATATTTCATTTTAACGTATAATAAAATCAATGTTCATGAATATGGTATAAATATTATTTCTAACATTAATGCTGCTGTGTCCTTAAGGCATGGTCCTTGATTCTCATCCTTTCCTCACCCATAAATATTCTGAACATTATAATCCATACTATTGTTTAAAATAATCATTTATCACTCATCTATCCTGTTAAGAAACCATCTGAAAAGGTAGAAAAGAATGACAGTTCTTCCTTGTGGCTCTATGCACTGGCTGGATATTTCCTTGCACCCTGTCACCTGGCTCACTCATGCAGGAGTATCCAGAAGGAGGCAGCGTGGAGGGCAAAGAGGACCCCACATACAAGCTGTCAACTGGGGCACCTTGGATCTCCCTTTGTTTTCCATCTGCTTACCAGTCAGAAGATTTATCAATAGGAGGAAAGGGAAAGCTGAGAGGCTCAAGTAGAGGTAACTTTTTTTTTTTTTTGCTTTTTGAGACAGGGTCTTGCTATGCAGTTCAGGATGGCCTTGAGCTCACTTTTTTAGCCCAGGCTGGTCTCGAACTCACAGAGATCTTCCTGCCTCAGCCTCCCAAGTGCTGGGATTACAGGCGTGCGCCACCACGCCCAGCTATAGAGGTAACTTTGTATCATCTCTGTTGCACGAACAAATTGGTCAAAGCAAGGAATAAAGTCAATACCAAATTCAAAGAATAGGAAAATAGAATTTACTTCTTGACAAAGCTCTACCACAAAAGTACAGGGAAATTGAGACAGAGTGTACCTATATTTTTGTTTTAAAAGTTCACAAAGAAAATCTTAAGCAGTTGCCTTAAATTTCTGCACAACTTACATCTTCTGCCCATACAACTTTATTAGGCCCAGATTTGATTATTCAGTTGACTTTTAAACATCTGCTTGTGGACATTCCAACAAATATTTCCAAAACTGCCATGGAAACGTGGTCATCTATAGCATTTTTCTTCCTAATGGATGATGGATGTATTCTTCAAGTTGTACTACAAAAATCTTAATGTTATTTTTCATTAGAGTTGTGACATAAGTTATCATTCAAATTGCAGCACACTTCAAAGAAAGAAGGGAAATAAAAGATAATTGAATGTATAAAATTTTTCAAAGAAGTATTTTTGATTGACAGTTTTTTATGGATCTAGAAAACATTATTTTTTTTCAAAAGTCATCATCACTCATAAGCAAAAATCTGCATGTTGAATCAAAGTGCTATGACATTCTTCATAGAAATAGAAAAAAAATTCTGAAGCTTACATGGAACCACAAAAGATCACAAAGAACTAAAGTAATTTTGAGGAAAATATACTCAAAGATGAAGGCATTGCAACACCCTATTTAAAATATACTACAAAGCTATATCCAAAAATGACATGCCACTAGCATAAGAATAAAAGTAGATCAATGGAACAGAACAGAAAATCTATAAATAAACATATACATACAAGATTATTTTTAAGAAGGCAGCAAAAACAAATATTAGAGAAATGACAGTGTATTCAATGAATGATGCTATAGAAATGAGTATCTTTATGCAAAAGAATAAACTTATATCCTATATATTTTACGATGTTCACAAAATAAATCAAAATATATCAAAAAATTAAATATAAGACATGAAGTTATAAAAGTACTAGACAAAATTCATGTTTCAGGTCATATTCACAAGGTCCAAGGTGTGGAATCAACTTAAGTGTCCATATATAGACAAGTGAATAAAGCAGATTGAGTATACAAACACAAGGAATATTATGCACAAAAAGGAATGGGGTCTATTATTTGTAGTGAGATAGTTGGAACTAAAGAACAATAAGCAATGTGAAGTAAGTTAAGCATGGAAACACAAACATGACTTATCTTCATACACATGTAGAAGCCAAAATGTAGATTCTATAGAAAAAAAAAAAAAGAATAGAATAATGATTACAACAGTTTGAGTATCTGGTGTGTGATAGGAGAGAGAGGATATGAGAATCAGTGTAGTAAACAGAATAACTGCTAATGTTTGTAGCTTAGTAGGATAATTATAGTTAAAGATAACTCACTGTACATCTAAAAACAGGTGACATGATTTTTAATGTCCAGAAAAATAAGATTTTTCCATAAAAGAACACCTGAATAAATTCAACACTTCAGAAAGTTCTGAAAGATTTTCTACAAAAAGATAACAATTCTAAGAATCCAAGGAGAACAAATGCACAGGCAAAGCAATCAACTAACCAGAACGGGAAAAAAAAGGGAAACAACGGTAAAATAATATAATGGTGAGGACAAGACGACAGTCATGAGTGATAGCTATCAATGTGAATGGTGTCACTTCACCAATCAAAAGAAATAGATAGGCCAAATGCACCAAGAAAAAGTTTTGCATACAAAAAATGTATTGCATACAAGAAACATTTAACTCTTTCTCCAAAAAATGATAGACTGAAAATCAAAGCTATATTCCATGCAATGAAAACCAGTCAAAAAGCATGAGTAGTTGTGGCATTTGCAAAACTAAGTGTATTTCAGACCAAGACTAATCAGAAGAGACAAAGAAGGTCACTAAATACTTGTCAAGGGAATAATCCAAGAAGGGATAACAATCGTTAATATATACATACAAAATATAACCACATCCAACTATATAAAGAGAACTTAAAGAATTTTAATAAAATCAATTAGCACTATTATAGGGACTCAACATCCTACTGTCACAGACAGAAAGCAAAACGAAACAAAAATAAATCAATGAGGAACTAGCAAAGCAGAACCAGACCTTTGAGTAAATGGACCTAATAGATAACTACAGATTTTTCCACCTCATAAAAGCAGAATTCACACTGTTCTCAGCAGCATATGAAACTTTCTCCAGAACAACAACATAAAGCCAGCCAGATAGTTCAGTGGACTAGAGTGCCTGCTTCGATAGACTTAGGGACTGGAGTTTGATCCCCTGCATGCTGCATGCTGTGCTAGTCCTGCCTCTAGGGCACTCTGAGACAGTGATTAGGACTGGGCATGGTGATACGCACCTGTAAACCCAGTGCTTGGGAGGATAACTACGAGTCCAATTTGTGTAGTGAGACCTTGTAGACCTTGCACTAAATACATAAAAAAGAAGTACAAAATTACAACAATAGTAGCCCATGCAACATACTTAAAGGCCCAAAGTTAAGAACTGTTGCCTTGGAGCAATGACTGGACTTGCAACTCAAGGGAAGGCTGTTATGGTTTATGTCTAGTTGTCCCCCCAAAGCCTCATGGAGTCATTGGGCAGGGACTTCTAGAGTTTGAGACTTGATCCATGATCCCTGGGATTATAGGTTTTAGTACTGATGGGATTATGGGTGGAAGTACTTCTGGGATTATGGGTGTAGCCTAGGGCGAGAGCTAAGCCGGAGAGCCTGAATGTAAT
This sequence comes from Myocastor coypus, assembly GCA_004027025.1. Classification (NCBI taxonomy): domain Eukaryota; kingdom Metazoa; phylum Chordata; class Mammalia; order Rodentia; family Myocastoridae; genus Myocastor; species Myocastor coypus. The sequence goes on from PVJA010033019.1 coordinate 10,381, forward strand.
ATAAAGAGAGACAGACTCGAGCTGGTGCTGCTCCTCTGCTGCCCTGTTTGGTTGGCTGCCTCTGCCACCATTTTGCTGCTGTTCTGCCGCCTTGAACTGGATGCTCCCCACCCTGCTCCACTCAGCCTTGGGCCAACCGAATATGGACTGAAACCTTCACAAACTGTGAGCTAAATAAACCTTTCCTTCCTTCATCTTGAGTGTCAGGTATTTGTCCTAGAAACAAGCAAAAAGTAACTAAGACAAAGGCTTAGACCTGTGAGCTTGTCTCCAACCCACTTTAAACTATATATTTCATGCTTTGTCTCAGCAACCACTACCTTGTAGTTTACTCAACATTGTTTCTTCTCTACATAGGACAGCACAAGTACCAGCCCAACAATGGACCTCACTGGGACAGGGCAAAAGTCTGGAGTCAAGGTTTGAAATGGCAGAAGAAGGAGTTATATCATAGAATCTGAAGAAAAAGCCACTGAAAAAAGATGATCTGGAAGATCCAACATGGCAGGATAAAGGAGGACCTATGTCAGAAAGGCTCAGAGAAAAAGAACACAGAGAGGATGAGAATCTCTCGTAAAAAAGAGACATGAGAGATGGATTTACCAAACATAATATAGACACCTTGTCTGAATTCTGCTTTGAGGATTTTAGCAGATACAGCACTGTTTGGAGACAACTGTGGAAGATTCCATAAAGAAGGGTGAATCACATGGGGACAGAAAAACAACGGAATGTGGAATCTACAAGAAAAAAAAATAGGGTATAATGTTTCCAGAGTTGACTTATGTAGTAACAAGTTGAAAAATGACATTGGTGAATCCATTGCCTCCAAAAGTGAGGAAGAAAATCTGGAAGAGATACAAATATATGGATGGGCTCAAATTAGAATTTGGGTCTTAAAGTAACATCTTATGTCCAAGCCACATTCCACACTGCTGTGCTCACAGAGTAGAGGAAGGAAAGAGCCACAGGATACAGAAGGTGGCTGGAGAGTGGCCAGAGGGTGCCCTACTGTGGGACTGGAGTTGGGGAATAGGGCTCTGCTTGAATAACAAGGTTGAGCCTGACTTACATAGGGTTAAAAGTACACATTGGTGGCCTGTCCAGACACATTGTTACTGGACATATACACTGGATGTGATTGTAGGGGTGGATGGAAATTGACACTGTAAACTCCTGGTGTGAATAGAGTACACTTTGGCTCCATATTCATAGGTCATGGGAAAGAGCCATGTATCTAAAACACTAGGAAATATCCTTTCTTCTTGTTTTGTTGTTTTCATCTTTCTGTGCATCCTGCGCCACCAAGGCACACATTTAGTCCATTGCTTGCCCCTTTATGAGTATGTCTGGGCATGAGTGTTGATTTCTCTTACCTCTTTCTTTCCATATAGTTTATAGAGGGCAAGGGAATTCTCCTTTGTCCATTTTTATGCCTTCTAATTTTATTCATACATATTCACCTGACTTCTTTCTTCTGTATGCTATTATTCTTATACTTTTACATCATTTATTCTCTCTCTCTATTCACCTGTCTCTTTTTAACTTCTTTCTGTGATTTTTATTGTGCATAATATCCTTTCTCACTCTTTTCTCACTAGCAATTTTATATCGTTTTCCCTCTTATATTCCATGTAAAAATATAACAAGCCACTACTACTAGGAAGATCCTTTGCTCCCTCCTATTCCTTCCTTCCCACACTACAGAACAGTAGACAAAAAAATTACCTGGTCCCAAACCTCTGTGCTTTCAATAATTGTTTCTATAAAATAGATATCCACTGTTTTATTTTTTGCTATATTGTAAGAGGTCTACCTATGACATTTAGTGCATGCTAGGTGTGGGTCAATACTTGAACTATTATAATGTTTCCATAAGAACTGTGGATTTCTTCCTCAAGCTAAAGGGAAATCCAAAAGTAAGTTTCATGTTATGATCTGCACTTTCCCAGGTAGATAGCACAATAACAGATTAGCATGTTGCTCCTATAGCTGATTTGATTCCATAGGAACACTCTTGACTCAGTGGACACTTTCACATTTTCATACTTGTGCATTTATTTATCAATGTCACCAGCAGGCCCAGAGAGATGTGTACCAGGAGTTCATAATCTGAGAACTCAGACCGAACCAGACTCTAAGCATCCTTCTAAACAGAGGAAACCCTGGTTTTGAGGTAGCTTCAGTGTTTGAGTGGAAGATTCAGAAATGTTTTGGGGATTTGAGCATTCAGACACTCTGGCAATGAAGCTATATGTGAATCACATAGACATTCTTTCACTGGAATAGTCACTCTGCATTCCCAGTAGATAACTTACAGGTTTGAATTTGGTGTTTGTTTCTTCATTTCTTTAGCTATGTTCCCTTATGGCCTCCCTATGTTTACTTTTGTGCATGGTCCTCCATTAACTGCTCTTTAGCAGATGTCTATGTTGCATACTTCCTCTTAGCACACTAACCTTGGTTCTTCACTTCACACCCCAAGCCAATAACACTACTTTATTTTTTTATTGTTTTTCTAAATATATAAAGTCTTTCTGCTACATTTTTATTTTCCCATTCTTAGCTCCCTCACAGTCAGCGTTTTGCTGTTTGAGTATTAATCCTTCATTCTTTCATCTTTAATAAGAAAAAACAGGGGCATATAAAAAGATACATGGATACACACACAAGGATGAGCAGCAAGGCGAGCGAAGATCCCTGAGTTCACTGAATTCTCTGAAGGCAGAGAATAGACGAAAAGGGGAAGAAGAAGAAAAATACTAGGCAGCAAGACTCTATGAAAAGTGCACAGAAAGGAGAAAGAAAGTCAATGAGTTCGAACAGAAAATGAACCAAAAGGTCACAGCAGTCTGACTTAATATGCCTATGATCAATTTTGGGAAAAGGTAAAACATGGGTAGAGCTAACCAAGAAAGTGCAAATTTTAGGCCAGCAAGATAGCTCTGCAGACTTAGCACCTGCTTGGCAAAGTGCAGAGACTAAGTTTCAATCCGCTGCACTACATGCTGCACCAGGCCTGCCTTGGGGCGTGCTGAGCAGCCACAGAGACTGGCCATGGTAACACAAGCATGTAATCCTAGCCCTGGGGAGGCTGTAAACAAGAGAATCACTGCAAGTCTGAGCTGTGTAATGAGACCCTGTATGAAATTATATATATATATATATATATATATATATATATATATATATATATGATGTATATTATATATATATATATTTCAAAATTTGAGCGATATGAAATCCTTAAAAACATGTCAGATAGACATATGTGACATAAGGGGCTGGGGAGATAACTCAGTAGAATAAGCTCTTGCCTGGCGAGCACAAGTGCCTGAGTTCAATCCCCAGTTGTGAAAAAAATATATGAAATAAAACAGTGTGTAGAATTATTAAATTACAGAAAAAAAGCTAATATGAATACAAGGTGTCCAATATTGAGAAAAAAAATGAATCACAGTGAGCTCAAGGAAGTCAAAAGAAAATAAGATAATAACAGAATAATCTCAGCTAAGAAATATTAGATACCAATACAAGTCCTGTCAAAGGCTAACTGAGGTTAGAGAACAGAGGACAGCATGCATGGACTTATTAACTTTTTTACGATATCACAGAATGAAATTTCCTAGGTATAAAAAAGAGGTTAAACTCAAACTGAGCAATGCTAAAGGAACACCAAATAATTTTGATGCCAAAAGAAGCTCACCAGGGCCAGGGAGATAGCTCAGTGCCATAAACACCTCTCTGGCAAATGCAAGGTCCTGAGTTCAATCCCTGGTACCAAAAGAAACAAAAATAAAAAGAAGCTCACCAGGCATATTCTCAGTAAACTATCAGATATCCATTTCCAAAACTCGACAAATTTTAAAGCATCCAGCGAAAAACAAAAAGTCACATACAAAAGTAAACCTTAATCCTAAAAGCCTTCTTAACATAAACTCTAAAGGCAGGAGATCTTAGTACTTGCAACATCTAACAGTAAATAATTTACAACCCATAATAACTTATCCAATGAAGATATCCTTCAATATAAATGGAAAAATATGGTATTTCCATGGAAAAGGCCAGCTCAAGAGACCATGGGTATTAAACGATTATTAAATCAGCTTTTGAAAATATATTTAACAATATTCTCAGTACAAATCATGAAATGGGCACAACTAAAAACAGAAAAAAATCCCAGAACCTAGGACTGATGTGTGCATAGGTAGGGACTCTTGGCCTGTTTCTATTATGGACTGTTGGGACTTCACATAGAACTACTTTCTCTTAGTTTAATGAGAAGAAAGATTTGTACTAATAGTTTTAAACAAGATGTCTTAGTTACTGTTCTCTTGTTGCTGAGACAGGTACCCAATACTCAAAATGAGGAAGGGAAAGGTTTATTTAGCTCACGTTACTGGAGGCTTCAGTCAATACTGAGCTGACTCCAAGGCAGACTGGCATATGGCAGAGGGCAACCTTCCATGGTGGCGAGCAGAGAGCAAGAGAGCAGGGAGAGCTAGCTGCAACTGAAGCAGATAACTTATCTTCCTACGTTCCATTGAAATGCAAATCACCTGCCCACCAGGTGCAGCACCATTTCCACAATAATCAATTACAAATTCCAGAAGCTGCTCTATGACTGCATGAGGCTTTGGGGGGAGGGACACGTATACACAAACCATAACAACAATTTTAAATAAAATAAATCAAATGTATAAGTTTAAACAATGTGTAGTTTTTCCTGTGGAAATTCCCAATAGGCAAATAAGGAAGAAAATGGAGAAGAGATACCAGCAAGTAAGAAGACTGTGTTTAAATGGGGAGGGGAACAGGGAAGAGGGGGAAAGAAGGGGAAGAAAGGAGAGTGGATTTAGAAAAGGAATGGAAAAATAGAAGCCAAGCTTTGTAAATAGAGGACTGAATGGTTTAAGGGAGGAAAGGGCACAGGAAAGATGAAGAATTAAATTATATTATGTACAGGTACAAACCCCCTTCGATGAATGTGATCACTGAGAATGGCAAGCAGGTGTGAATTAAAAATAATTGAAGAATCAACATTATACAAAGGTTTATGAAATACACACACACATATATAATATATATATTGTATGTAATATATATTATATATAATATATTATATATATGTAAAATATATATATTGCAATGAATGTGATCCCTTATCCACTTTCCAACAGAGTTCCTGGGGCAAGGGATTTGGCTCAGTGGTAGAATGCTTGCTTAGCAAGCTGGAAGCTCTGGGTTTGGTCCTCGGCACCAAAATCAAAACAGTAAACCTCCCCTAAAACAAAATTCATCCAACAGAGTTCTTTTTAGCTAATGAAACTTCCGAATGAAGCTCGGTCTTTACTGCCCATATTCCTCTCAGTACTCTGGTCTTCTAAGCCCTGACCAAAATCACTCATCAGGCTCTGCTTACATCACTTTAGACTTTTTCAACCTCTAATCTCCAAAACATCCCATATTCCTCTTGAATATGGAAAGTGTGCTTCACTAAAGCTTTATTAAAAGTAGTTGGCAAGCCAACCAAGTGAATAATCTAGCTTAAGAAACACTACATAATTATGAAATGGGGTATGTTAGGCAATCAATATGACCAGGGCAAAGAGAATGCATAGTTATCTGCATTCTGGAAGGCAAAAATATCCGATAGCTTGTCAAACAAAAAACCTACAGATTATCAAACAGAAGAGATTAATAATGCAGTACCAGTCCATATACAGTGAAGCAAAATGAACCATGCAAACCTAGAGCAACTTCCTCCTTCTTCCCTTTTCATTCTATCTCAGGTATAAGCCTGCAGCTTAGTGTATAAGCCTGGTCTGTGTGCCAGTCATCCTAGAAAATGCCCCAAAATGCACATCTAGAGACATGCTCCATTAATCTGTGACAGTTTACCGAATTAGTTTTAAATACATTAACTTTGAAAAAAATCATAATTAATAAGTATATAGATTTTTGAGAATTTTTTACAATATAATTATACCAGGGCTGAAGACATAGGTCCATGGCTCAAGTGCCTACCTGGCAAGTGCAAGGTGGTGAATGCGAAATGCAGTCCCACAAAAAATAAATAAATAAATAAATATATATATATATATATATATATATATATATATATATAACTATACTAAGTCATTTTGTTTATGCATGATTCTTTAGATTACTTTTCATGCTTAGATGCTTTAAAATCATAGGACTTTAAATATTTCAACAGTATAGAATATCTAATTAAAATTAGAAGTTTGCACCGGATATACTGGATAATCAAGCAATCACTGAGTTAACTAATTTTCTTTTTGAGAAAGACATTATCTAATGACATTATCCAAAACTAAAACTTGTTAATTACAAACTTTTAAGCTGTTAGGGCTCAAGAAACCTTGAAATGGAAGTTTCAATCTAAATTTAAAGTCATTCTACATTTAGTGATACATTTATTCATATTAGAGAGTATATATAATTTTGGAAGTCATTTTTCTTCAAATAGTAATTTATTTAAGCAAATTCTGGTGAGTCTTCATCATGTTTTTGTCATCTGATTTTTGGTTAACCTGAAAATCATCTGATTTTCAGATGTTACAATTCCATGTATAATGAACAGTCAAGGTATCAGTTTATATAAGGACCATATTTGTCATAAAATTATTTTACTTTTTAAATCTTTTACTTATTTATTTCTTTTCTTTTTTGTTTGGTACAGGGTCTCACGATGCAGCTGAGACTGTTTGTTATCCTGCTGTTTCAGCCTCCTCAGTGCTGAGATTGTAAGCGTGCACAACCATGTGCAGTTTTAGTGACTGGCATGGTGTGCACAGGGTTCCGGGGACTATATACTACGTGGTACTAGAGATCAAACCTAGGTCTTTGCACTTGCCAGACAGGTGCTTAGGCTGACAAGCTATCTCCTCGGCCCTATCATCAAAGTTTCTAAAGAATAAAATTTTCTTTTAAAAAAGTATTTAATGTAGATTTAGAGATTTTCTTATTTCGTGAGGCAAAAGAATCCTCATAAAATATCATTATGAAATGGTAAAACAGTTTTGAATTTATGACACATAGGTGGGATAACTAACTCATTCCATGATGAAGTTGTCGAAGCAAGACTCTTCAGCTACTTGTCTGTATACCCAGACACCTTTTGTTGCACCCTCATGTTTACAGACTACTGTGACTAAAGTAACTTCTCAATTATGATGTGGTGACTTTACGTATATTATAGGTCAAGTGGGCAGGTCAGGGGGAATGGCAATGATGAATGCTTCTTTCTTTTCCTTTATTTATTTATTTATTTATTTATTTATTTATTTATTTTTAGAATACAAAATACTGACAGCATAAAAAAACATTAAAAATGATACAAAATTTCACTAAACAAAGTAATAAGAATTAAACAATGGCTGCTGCATTACATGATGTTATCTTCAAATTGGTTGTTCACATCACCAGATATAAATGTGCAAGATTTGTTCAAAGAAAAAGCAAAACAAAAGAATAAGGAAAAGTTAGTAAGAAATTCAGAAGAGGAAAAGAATAAGAGTTAAAAAAATATTTTAAGCATTAACTCCTTTCAAAAGAACAGTAGAAATTAACACTATAATTATCTAAAACTATTCCTCATGCATACATAAGTATATCCTTTTCCTTTCTTTCATTTGTCTTTTTCCTCTTCCTAGTTCTTCCTTCTCATTGAACACATTCTTTTCCTTTCACAATATCTGTTGTACCTTTTAGATATTAATTGTTCTTTCAAGAGCTAGTTTCTAACACTAGCAAGATAACATGATGTATTTATATGAGGGTCTGATTTATTTTACTTACCAATATAGTTTCTAGCTGCATCCATTTATCTACAAAGCCTCAAACTAATTTTGTTTTTATAGCTGAATAATATTCCATTGTGTAAAAATATCACTTTTTAAATCCATTCTTTAGGTAATGGACATTTTGGTTGTCTCCAAGATTTAGCTATGATAAATTGCCCTGTTATAAACAGGGGTGCACATACATTGCTTTGGTATAATGATTTGAGCTCTTTTAATAAAATACATAGGAGGAGAGGAGGTGGCTAATGGAATCTCCAGTCCTAGGTTTTTGAGGAATCTCCACACTGATGTCCATTGTGGGTGTACCAACTGCACTCACACCTGCAGTGGAGAAGGGTTCCTTTTCCCAATTGTCTCTTCATTACTTCTTTCTGGCATAAGATAATATCTCAGCATTGTTAAATTTGTATCCCTTGAATAAGCAATGATTCTGAACATTTTTTCATGTATTTATTTGCCATTTGTGTCTGTTCACTTAATAGGTATATATTCATCACAGATACCCATTGTTAGATTGGATCTTAAATTCTGGAAGCCTGATTTTTTTTTCTTAATTCTGTTTTCTTGTTTGTTTGTTTTTTGTTTTTTTTAAAATAGTACAGGGTATATCAGGTTTCACTACAAAGATTAGACTCACAGTGCATCTCCTGTTTTCAGCCTCCCAAGCATGGGGATTACAGGTGTGTGCCACCACACTCGGTCTCAATAGCCATCTCAGTGTGCACAAGCGGTGGGGTCAGCATGACACTCTTGAGGATCGAAACTCCAGCCACTACATCTGCCTAAGCAGGGGCCATAATTTCATTCCTTGTATGTTCTAGATAGGGATCCTTTGTCTGAAGGATGATCTGCTTTAATTTTTTTCCAGTTCGTGGTTTCAGTTTTGCTCTGTTGGTGATCTGTTTTGATGTGCAAGCACTTTTCAATAGGATGAAATTCTAATTGCTGATACTTTGAAGTATTTCCCAGAAAGTTCGATTTTTATTCATGAACTCCTTGCCTACCCCTTTGTCCTTAAGGATTCTACCTATTTTCTCTTTCAGAAGACCTAGGGTTTTAATTTTAATATTTAAATTTTTTATCCATTTCGACCATAGTTTTGTGCATGATGATAAGCAGGAATCTATTTTAAGCCTTCAGCATGTGGACAACCAGTATTTTCAGCACCATTTTTTGTTATTTATTTATTTATTTATTTATTTATTTATGGTGGTACCAGGAATTGAACTCAGGACCCGGCATGTGCCAGGCAAGTACTTATTTTACTGAGCTATGTGCCTGGCCCCCAAAACACCATTTCTTAAAGGGGCTAGCTTTCTTCCAATGAAAATGTTTGGACCCTTTGTCAAAGATAAGGTGGCACCATTTATTTCTAGTGTCTATATCTCCTAACCTATTTCATTGATCCTCAGTTCTGTTATTTATTTTATTTTATATTTTTGCCAGTACCATGCTGATTTTATTATAGTAGCTTTATAATATAATTTCAAGTCAGAGTTGTAATACCTCCTGCCTTTCCTTTGTTACCCAGAATTACTTTTACCTTTCTAGCTCTCGTGATTCCAGATGGATTTTAGGATTTTTTTTACTACGTCTGTGACATACATTAAATATGTTTTATTGGAATTGCTTTGAATCTTATGACAATTTTGGGAGTATGGCCATTCTCACAATGTTGATTCTTTCTATCCAGGGACAAGAAATATCTTTCCATTTTCTGAAATCCTCTTGGAGCTCTCTCTCTCTCTCTCTCTCTCTCTCTCTCTCTCTCTCTCTCTCTCCCATCTTTTTGAGACAGTGTCTCGCTATGCAGTTGAGCCTGGTCTTGAACTCACTTCTGTAGCCAGGCTGATCTCAAACTTGCACCAATCCTCCTGTCTCAGCCTCCCAAGTGCTGGGATTACAGGTATGTGCCACCATGCCTGGCTGATCTCTTTTCGAGAGTGTTATAATTTTCACTGTATAAATCTTTTACTTCCTTTCTGTGGTTAATTAAGAATTTCATTTTTTGTGAGTGTTATGAAAGGCATCGTTTCCATAATTTCTATCTCACTGAATTCATTGTTTGTATATAGAAATGTTACTGATTTTTGAGTGTTGGCTTTTGGTCCTGTTATGCTATTGAGTTTGTTATTAAAATCTACAAGCCTCTTAGTGGAATTTTGGGCATCTTTTAGGTATAGTATCATGTTATCTGCAAGTAATAATAATTTCACTCCTGCCTTTCCAATCGCTATTCCTTTTATTTCTTTCTTTCTCTTGTGTAATTGCTCTAGCTAATGTTTCTAGAACTATATTGAGCAGCAGTAGTGACAGTGGATATCCTTGCCTGGTTTCTGATTTTAAAGTAGAGGCTTTCAATTTTTGTCCATTTGATATGAGGTTGTCTGTTGGTTTGCTGTAGATGGATTTTTCTCAGGTTGTGGTAAAGATCCTCTTTCTAATTTTTGTAGCGTCTTTACCATGAAGGAGTGTTGGACTTTGCCAAAAGCTTCTTCTGCATTTATTGAGATGATCATGTGCTGAATACTTTTTCTATTGACTAGAGAAAGCACACAATTTACAAGTTGGAGGGAAGGTCATTGTATTTTATCAGAAAGTTTCTGAGTCTTCATTTTGTGTTAACTCTACACCCAGTACATTAGTGTTTGTTGTTTTCTTTATTTAAACTATAGCTAGAATTATCATAGCTTATGACATCACTAGCTACATCTCTGGCCAGTCAGCTATCAACTCAATTCTGGATTCCGAGCATATCACGTAAATAGTTCCCCCACACTATCTTTGTCTGAACAGTGTTCTTAACATAGGAGCCATAGTGAAACTTAAATTAGTGTCTCCCGCTCTCCCTCTGGAAAGTTTCCAATGGCTTTTTGTTTGGATCAGAGTAACAGCCGAAATCTTGGCCTTGACTTGCATGCCTCACTCCCTCTTGTTTTGATGCCCCTCTTAAGTCAGCTCTTCCTATTTGCTCTTTCCTTTCTATAGCCCCAGAAACTCCTGAGTATTTTGGAAGCACTCTAAACATCTCACCTGAAGGTTTTCTTCTCTGGTTCTTCTACCTGAAATGCTTCCTTCTTGCATATGTTTTTGAAAAAGTTCACCTACATTTTTCCATAGTATAAATTCCAGTCTTTTCACAAAGGCCCACTACGACTATCTTATTTATTGCTTCTCTGAAACAAACCTTTATTTTACTTCTGTCTCCATATTCTGCTTTGCTTTATTTGCCATAGTGCTTCTATATAAAATACAGTGTTAATCAACTTAGCCTGTCATGCAATGGTAAGGAATTAATTTAATTACTACTCGCAAATACATTCTGCCAAGTTAACTGAGGCCCTGCTTCATTGTCTGACTCACTTTGTATATTGTCTTCGAAATATTATTCATTCCCCTGATAGAAAGAAAAGAACAGAAGTTTCTGTTTTCAAGTAACACCTATTAAACCTATTAGCATTTCATTAGCTAAAACAAATAATATGGTCAAGTCTGAGATCAGAAAAATAAGAAATGTAATCCTCCAACAGAGGAGGACTTAATATTAGTTAATGTTTATTATGTACTGTTTCTTTATCCTACTACCACCTCAAGGGAATGACTCTTTGTCTATTTCACACTGATAAGTATTAAGTATCTAGAACAAAGCTTTGTATATAGTAGCAAAATAAGCAGCAATATAGTGTTTACTATGTGGTGTTGGATTTCAACAGTTATCTAAACTCTTCTATTGTAGTTCAGGTGAACGATATCTCTTATTTTAAAAAAAATTTAAAAATTACAGGTTTAAGAAATAATTTATTATTTTTATTCAATTTTTAGTGAGCATATAGGAATATGGTAAAGAATAATGAATAACACTCAAATATCCAGGGTTTACTGATTTTTCAGCACTCTAATTGCCTGCTTACCCATGAATTTCTTTCTTTGTTAACAGAATGTGCAAGGGAGTGTAGCCAACACAAAGAGTGTGTCGTGATTAATTTGAGAAGGGTCTCTCCTTTTCTTCTCCTCTCCTCACCTCCACTCCACTCTTCTCCCCTCTCCTTTCTTCTTACCATTTGCCAACAGTATGCTGGTATGAGCTCTTTATAAGAATTTTGCTCTCTGTGAAAGCCTGGGAAAATGTTTTCCCTCTAGGTGACTTTCCTTAGGCACACAATATGCATGGTTGATCACGTTCTTCTATGGCCCCATAATCTTCTTGAACAGGAAATTTGGGACACCACTGAGTTATAAGCTGTAACAGTATGGGTTTTCTAATGTCCTGAGTCCTTACTGACCTACCAAAATATTGGCAATCCTTGTAGCCCTTCTTTTGCTATAATATTTTGGTCTTCAAACTTAAGTTGTTAACCCTCCAGAAGAGAAGCTTAGTGATATTATTACCCTATAACATAGGCATTTCACTAACTTTCTGAATATCAAATGCCTTAGACATAATATAGAACTGGTATTTTCCATCATTTATTGATATTCTAAACTTTAAATTCCTATAGAATATAAAAAATAATTGCACATTTTTACACAGAAATTAAGGAATTTTACTATTTATAAAAATATAGCAGTACACTCCTATGGCATTTTTTCTTGTCTCTTATTCTCTCTTATTATGTTATTTTTTTTAAACAAACATATACTTGTGAGAGAATATAGTAATAATTTATATGACACTGTACACTTTAGGAGACCAGAATGTTAGGTTTTCCTAGAGTGGTATTAGTATTACCAGTTGCTATCCACAGTGTTGTTGCTTAATTCACAAATATGAGCATATACTGTTAGTCAGGGTGAGAATTCTACCTATTAATTGTTAGTTTCAAAAGCCTGTTGGAGATTCCAGGACTTTTCATAACCATCTTGTGTATATAAATGCATGGCTTTATTCCTTCCATGTTTCCTAACTTTTCTCCTTGCTCTCTCTTCATTGTTTAATATTTTATTTCCATTTAATTATATTATACCTTTCCATTTTTATTTCTTTTTTTTAATTCTTATACTAGAGAGATTATACGAAATTGGTCATGCAGTGGCCACGACTCATCCAGATGGCTGACACTGACAAAAGATCTGCAAACCACTGTACATGGTTTCAGAGTGAACCCTGAGGGGATGACCTTGTGAGATAGAAAAGTTATTTTTTGTTGTTGTTGTTGTTGTTGTATAGGTCTTGCTTTATCTTGGTCTTAACCATCCAGCAGGAAAGCCATATTAATATGCTGAAATATAAAAGGCTCTGCCGGGCGTGGTGGCTCACGCCTGTAATCCCAGCACTCGGGAGGCTGAGCCAGGAGGATCGGTGCAAGTTCGAGACCAGCCTGGGCTACAAAAGTGAGCTCAAGGCTAGCCTGAGCTGCATATCGAGACCCTGCCTCAAAAAAAAAAAAAAAAAAAAAAAAAAAAAAAAAAAAAAAAAAAAAAAAAAAAAAAAAAAA